>VSDK01014227.1:0-17500 GCA_009767595.1 Symbiodinium kawagutii
AACAGAAAGGAAGGGAGAAGAGCTTACTCAAGGAGTACCCAATCTTCCACCAACCAAAAACAAACAAACAACGGAAAAGGTCAGAAGTCTCAAGATAAATACCTCTGTAGGCAAATATCAAGAGAAGAACAAAACCACACAAGAGACAAACAGAGTCCCCAGGACACCAAGTCAAAGTAGAGACACACTCAAGATGAATACCTCTGTAGGCAAATATCTCGAGCCAACCAAGCAACGAAAAGCACAGACACCTACGGTGATATCGGAGGAAGGACTAATACCTCTGTAGGCAAAAGTCAGTCCACGCAAAGAGACAAATACCTCTGTAGGCAAATATCTCTTGCTGTCCCAGAACTACGGAGAGAACGACTAGACTACCCCGCTAGTACCCCACTCCACCTAGTCTCTTTTAGCAGTTCTACCACTTCCCGACGGTCACACCAAGAGGTGTAACCAGCCAGCACTAAGTGGCAACCACCAGCGAGACTTGAACCGAGACAGCTTGAGCCAAAGGCTACGGAGGTATCAAAGGGTATCCCAAGTGGGAAACCTTAAGACACACTGTGGAAGGGATGCAACGAATGCAAAAAGTAAAAAGAGCGGTAAGACCAGATCACCTAAGTAGGCGAACAGGAATCACACGCTAGTTAAAATTGTTACAGTGAAAAATTTTCTACCACTACTTCGAGTGATAGCCTACGGATGTCTCGGCAAGACGAAGAAAGCCGCGGCCGCTACCCGCTACTCACCCTCCCTCTATCCGTTTCACTCTGGCGGGATAACAAGTCTCACAAAGTCCCAAGCCCAAGATGGACAAGAAACAAACAGAGAAATGACATCACCGTTCCAGAGCAGTCGGATTTGAGCCGAGACAGCTTGAGCCAAAGGCTGCGGTAGACGTGGCACTTTGTGTCCACCTGTAGGGGCTCAGCAGGGACTTCCCACGTCGCGGCCGCCGTGGTTGCCCCTCTGTTTCCGTGGCAGACGTGGCAATTTGTGTGCGCCTGTAGGGGCTTAGCAAGGACTTTCCACGTCGCGGCCGCCGTGGTTACCTCTCTGTTCCATGGCAGGCGTGGCAATTTGTGTGCGCGTGTAGGGGCTCAGCAGAAGCTTCCTACGTCGCGGTCGCCTTGGTTTACCCGTCTGTTTCTGTCGCAGGTGTGTGGCGCTTTGTGTGCACCTGAAGGGGCTCAGCAGAAGCTTCCGGCATCGCGGCCGCCGTGATTACCCTCTGTTTTTGTGTGAGCCTGTAGGGGCTCAGCAGGGACTTTCTACCTCGCGGACCCCATGGTTACCCCTCTGTTTCCGTTGCAGACCGTGGCTTTTTTGTGCGGCCCATCCACGTCGCGGCCGCCGTGGTCACCTCTTTGTTTCCGTGGCAGACGTGGCAATTTGTGTGCGCCTAACAATTCGCAAAGTTCACTGCTCTTTTTTCCGACAAAGACTAAGAGCTGCTCCAGAGCTGCTGCTTTCATGCACTACGGGTTGAACCAACCAGTTTCACACCCTGGCCTCACCAGTGCAGTAACTTTGGTGAACCTGACCGTCTGGCCTTTGTGTGAACAGACGGTTCGCCTCTTGACGGTCTCCCCAATTTCTGGGCACTGCTTGTCCACAACTCTGGAGTTATCGGCTCTGAAGCTTGTCACCCCCAACTCACACATGGCTCGCCGAGCCAGACAACGAAAGGGGGTGGTGCTTTGTAGCTTCTCGCTCGCTTCGGCATTGGTGTTGCGGCAAGTTTCCAATTTCTCTACATACACCTTTTTCGCAATTTCTGGCTGATCATCACATGGCTTTGCAACAGACGCAATTCACCTAAACTGCATCTCGCTTTTCCGCCGAATTGAGCGATGCACACAGTGAGAAGCCTTGCATAGCTAGCTTGCTGGCTTTTGTAGAACCTACCGGAATGCTTTTACTTCACGCGACGGGATATGCAGAGATGCTTCAATGCTTCGAAGTTTTCGTTTCACTTTGTTTCACTTGTTTCATCTTGTTTCATTGCTTCTTATCGACCTTTTCTTAGTGCTACCAAGGCGATGCAGGCGAGCAAAAAAGCAATTTGTGTGCGCCTGTAGGGGCTTATAGGGGCTTCCCACGTTGCGGCCGCGGTGGTTGCCCCTCTGTTTCCGTGGCAGGCGTGGCGCTTTGTGTGCGCCTGTAGAGGCTTAGTGGGGGCTTTCCACGTCGCGGCCGCCGTGGTCATCCGTCTGTTCTGTGGCAGGCATGGCAATCTTGGTACGTTGTGTCTTGGTACGTTTGATCTGGGTACGTTTGGTCTTGGTGCGTTTGGTCTTTGTCGTTTCGTCTTGGTACGTTTGGTCTTGGTACGTTTGAGCTTGGAACGTTTGATCTTGGCACGTTGTGTCTTGGTACGTTGTCTCTTGGTACGTTGTGTCTTGGTACGTTGTGTCTTGATACGTTTTTGTCTTGGTACGTTTCGTCTTGGCACGTTTGGTCTTAGTACGTTGTGTCTTTTTGCGTTGTGTCTTGGTACGTTGTGTCTTGGTACGTTTCGTCTTGGTGCGGTTCATCTTGGTACGTTGTGTCTTGGTACGTTTGGTCTTGGTACGTTTGGTCTCGGTACGGTTCGTCTTGGTACGTTTTGTCTGGGTACGTTTGTTCTTGGTACGTTTGGTCTCGGTACGTTTGATCTCGGTACGTTGTGTCTTGGTACGTTTGGTCTTGGTACGTTTGGTCTTGGTACGTTTGGTCTTGGTACGTTGTGTCTTGGTACGTTGTGTCGTGGGTACGTTTTGTCTTGGTACGTTTGTTCTTGGAATGTTTGGTCTTGGTACGTTTGATCTTGGTACGTTTGGTCTTGGTACGTTTGGTCTTGGTACGTTGTGTCTTGATGCGTTTCGTCTTGGTACGTTTGCTCTTGGTACGTTTGGTCTTGGTACGTTGTGTCTTGGTACGTTTGGTCTTTGGTTGTGTATAGCTTGGCAGCAGTGACGATCCACGAACACGCCATTTTTGCTGTCTTGCCGAGTTATTATAAACCTTTCAAATCATAAAGACGTGCATCACTGCCTGAAATTTGCATGAAGGTTACAATACCCCACTATTAACAGTGAGTGACAGTGATGCGAACGTGTGATGGCATGACTGCCACCGCCTACACTCTGCGATCGATATGATGACGTACACACAACGGCAGAGAAGTGAGGTGGGGAATTTATTGCATGTACATAATTTTCGCAGACTACTGCCTTAGCTTCGTTTGCTTTTTGTCTTCGCTGCTTCGAAGCTTCGCTGTTTCACTTGTTTCACTTGGTTTCACCTGTTTCACCTGCTTCTTATCGACCTTAGCTTAGTGCTACCGAGGCGATGTATGCGAGCAAAAAAATTTGGTCTTTGGTTGTGTACTTGTTCACGTCTGTTTTACAAGTTGTATCCAACCTTGTTTTGGCTCAAGTCACAACACGGCATTGCATCACGCATGGCATTTTCAAAGCATTGCATGCAGAGCATTTGCCTTTCTAGCGTATTCCTAAATCTTTGCACTGTATATTGCACTCAATCACTCCATTGATTCTTTGGATTTCTTAGCTCCATTCTTTCATGGCCGTGCCCCCTGTGTGCGTCGTGAAACGATTTCGACGCCAACAGCAGCAGCCAGAGCCTTCAGTGGTTGTGCGCCCTCAGAGTGCACCGCCGCATCATCGTGCCCTTGCATCACATCGCCTTGATTCCCATCATCCAGACTCCGCCATATCTAGCCAAAATCCTTGAGGTGTTCAATGCCATCCAGGTTGCCAAGGCTTTCCGCACCCAGGGTCGTGATCCAACGGCGCAGCTGCCACTGGTGATGCAGTGGCCCTATGGTGCTTTGGACTGGAAGAGTTTGCGATCCATTCGCTCACTCCCGCAGCTCGAAGGGTTGACAAATGCGCTGCCTCATCTCATCCATCTCTTGGAGGACTTGGATTACCAGCTCTCCGTGGGGGGTGAAGTGGGGCAGCAATTGAGCACATTGCTGCATGCGGCCCAGCTTGAAGTCACCAACATCTGGGACGTTGTAGATCCGCACCATGTGGAAAGCCCACAACGTTCTCCGCGTGACACGATCGCGGCCACTTACCCGTGAGCTGTTCCAGTGGCAGAAAAAAGAAGAGCTGCTTCTCGCATCGCAGGGCTTCTCACTTGCTCTCTGATTTTTTTTTCTCTTTCCTTTTCTTTCTTTCCTGCTTCTAGCTTTTTCCTGATGTTACATGCTTCATGGATTCTCATCTCAGTGAAGCCGCATGGATTTGGCAACCATTTCACTCATCTTACTTTATGTCGCCCCGCAGCTGTTGCTCTTTTGAGCAACCATGGCATCATTTCTTGCTGTGAGTCCACTGGTCACATTATCATGTTTTCAGATTCACTTTAGAGATTTGGTTCATACAGTTTCTCCAGCATTGCAGAAAACTCAAACTAACCATGACCCGAACTGCTTTCAAAATCAACCCATAAGGTGCCCAAAACGGAGCCCCAACACAGAACAATCCCTCCCCCAAGCCAAAGGGTCATTTGCCCACTGGGTCATTTTCCCATTCCCCAGCTGTTCAGCTTCACACAACATGACATATCATTACTTGTTGTCCATGTGATCGAGCCGCCTGACTCCAAACTGGGTCGTGTTATGTATCATGATCACAGTGCAGAATCCATTTTTTTTAGCCTCCTCGCCCGCCATGGAAGAGGACCCAGCGTCCACCTCTTTCAAAGAGGTCATGCAGGAGCATGCCGTCCCTGATGATTTGCAAGCCATTCTGATTGGGGAATCGTTCACCACGCCTTCCTTTGCTCATATAGCTCATTCTATGGCTGATCTAGACAACATCATCACTCAGTTCACTTCGGATTTAGGCCGCTCATTGACTAGAAGGGAGGTAGCGTCCGTTCGCTCGTGCTGGCAATTCTGCCATGACCAGCTGCAGTCACATGTTGTGCCTGCATCAGCAGCATCGCCCACAGCACCGCCAGTGCAGCCCGGACCATCATGGTCCGATTCCTTTCCAGCACGGCTGGCCAGTGACCAGCTTCAGCAGTTGCAATTGGCCTTTGAAGCAGCCTACCCATCCGAAATCCTCGACCCCCAGACCACTCCAGGACCAAGACTGATTGCGCTAACCTTTCATCAACTGAATAAGAAAGATTGGAAATGGATTCCTTGGAACATCAGGTTGAGTCAGCATCAGCATGAGTCGCACTCCCTCACGCGACCCAAGAAGGTAGCTAAATTGGAATCCCTCAGTGTGCAAGATCTAATCCTCGATGATGTGCCCACCCGTGAGTTGCCCAACCAATTAGGCATTGCCCAGCTGACCCAAATCCTCATGCTGCAAGCAATCGCCATTGCATTGTGCAAAGGAGCGCATCTTCATGTGCTCAAGCTGTATGTGCATAAATTCATCCGCATCGCATCCACTCGGTATGACACCGACACTGGCCTGCGTGGCCCTAACGCGCAAGAAATGCAAGCCGCAGATCAGGCCATCTGGGCCAAAATTGCTGAGCTGTTCAACCTCAGGGGTTGGACCCTGGATGACAGCATTCATGAACTCACTGAGGTCCGATCTGACCTTGAGGCCCTGCTGCAGCCGCGCCCCTCGCTCAAAGCGAATCAGCCCGCTGTAGCCCCCAATAAGGGGAAAGGGAAGAGCAAATCCTCAAAAGGCAAAGGCAGTGGCAAACCAAGTGCACCCTCATCCGGAAAGGGGGGGCAAGGCTCATTGGGACGTCGAGCCCAATGGATTATTGAGTTGATCAAGGACAATGTCCATCATACGATTTGCTTGAGATACAATCAGGGGACATGCCACAATCCCAGTTGCAAATACCTGCGTGTTTGCTGCGTGGCCAAGAGCAATGGCCAAGCATGCGGAGGGGCCCACACGGCCCCAGCATTCCCAAACTCCGCACTGAAACAGCCTGACTTTTGGGGGGCAAAGTCCGGCAGATCCTCCAGGTCCCCTCAACCATGATGATCCGAAGCCCGAACAGGTCTCACCATTGCAATCCAGTGCACCTTCAGTTTCACCCATGCCATCCGGTGCACCCTTAATTAGTCCGATCCCCTTAGTTTCACCTATGCCCCTGCCGAGCTCCTCAAGCACCATGCCCACAACTAAAGCAGCCGCCATCCCACAAAAAATTTGCCTGGATTTGTGTGCCGGTTCCCATCATCCACCCACCACCGCCATTCACCATCTAGATTGTGCAGCCATCCCCATTGACATTCTAATCCACCCAAACCATAACTTGCTGAATGACAGCACCTATGAGGATCTTCTCCGCCTTGCAGCCTCTGGCCAGGTTGCTTATGCAGCAGCCGCGCCTTCATGTGGTGAATTTTCCCTACTCAAGCTGATCTCGCCTGGACCCACCCCCATTCGCACAAAAGAATATCCCCTAGGCATTCCTAATCCAACTCCCGAGCAGCAGAGGCGCCTGGATGCCAGCCGCCTATTGCTTGTCCGCTGTGTTACTATCCTTCGAGTCACCATTGCCGCAGGTGGCCATGGTCACCTTGAACAACCGCGTGGAGCCTTGAGCTGGTTGGATCCTGATGTCAAGCACTGGGTCCAAGCCCATAGACACCACCTCATCACAGTGGCAGCGTGTCGCTATGAATTGATGTTTGATAAATGCTGGTTGTTTAGCTCCACTTTTGCCCCCTGCATTGCTATAGCGGGTCTTTGCAATCACACCTACAAACATCAATCTATCATTGGCACTAAGGATAACCAAGGCCAATTCCTAAGCCGCCAATCCGCTGAATACCCACCATCCTTATGTAAACAAATTGCCCACATCCTCCAGCCCCTGTTGGACCATGGCCCAATCCTATCCCTGGACGTAGCTCTAGCCAATATCCCCACCAAATCGTTGACGCAGCCGCCTCATGCCATCACTGACGGTGGAGGATTGGTATCCACCCCGGATTGGAGTGCCCCGCAGATCGCTTCAAATCCTTTCAAAGAGTTGCGTACTAAATGGATTGAGCTCATCCTCCAACATCGCATGCATTGCCTTAGCTGAGTAACGCAGTGGATCTGCGAGTTTGTTTCACCTTCTCCTTGGGGTGGGTGGGAGGGCCTTCAGTTTGTCTCTCTTTGGTTTTCTTCCTCTTTCTTCCCTTTTCCTTTGGGACCTTTTGTTTTGGGAACTCTCTTTCCTTTGGTTCCCTCCTTGTTGGGTTTGGCTTTGTCCTGAGCCCATGTTAGGTTTTGGGGTACTATATGTTGGCCTGGCCTCGTGCCTCCGTTTGTTTACCTAGCTGGGCTATGGAGCTTTCTTCTGCTGTTTGCTTTCGATTTTAGTTTTGTTGCACTTCAGCTGTGATGTCTGCAATTTTGGAATCCAAACTCGATTCAAGTCTTTACGGGCAGACACTCTGGTTCAGTGTTTCAGTTTTTAGTTAGGGTAGGGCAGTTAGACACGCAATGGAGGATTTGGAGACATGTATCTGGGAGGACCTGCATTTGCCGGTAGATCTCAAAGTAAGAATCGTCTCTGAATTTCGTTGTCCTACACTTTTCGTATATGCCTTTGATACAGAGGATGAGCTGATAGATCTTTTGCGTTCATTCTGGAAAACCTTTGTCCATGTGGATGCATTGAAGTCGATGGCCAGAGTCGTACTGGAGTGGCGAGATAAACAGCGTCATCGATTAGAATCCCTGGAGCTGGATCTTCGTCAGAGAGTGAAGAAACCTCGGATTTGGCCCCAAGTCCAGGCTGAAGATCCTAGCAAGGTTTTCCAAGCCTTGGCTCAGGTGAGTGTCACACTGCAGGCAAAGATCAGTCGAGCTAGCCATCGCAGATTGTTGCAAAACCCCGAAGTCTCGAAGGCAGAACTAGAGAAGTCACTTCGTGATCACTGGGCACATGTTTTGGTTGGGATTGTTCAGGATGCCAAGTTACCTATAGTAGATGTGGCTCAGCGAACTATGAATCCTGTGGAAACTATTGTGAGGAGTATGGGTAACAGGAGAGCAAAGACGTTGCGGAGCCGAGCGCGATCCTGGATGAAGTTTCGAGACTGGCTGGTTCTGGTTAAGGGCTTACAGTATCCGCAGGATGTGAGCGATGTTCTTGACTACCTGTGGTGTTGTACGCAAGATGGATGCACTAAGTCAGTGGTACAAATGTTTGCAGCTGCGTTGAGTGTCATTGAGGATATCGGGATGATTCCTGTCGCAGATCGGTTGTCGAACCAGAGTTTGTGGCTACGTACATGCAAACATTACATATCGGAATTTGAAGAACAGTCAGGTGTCCCGAAACGGTCAGCTCCACCTTTGACGGTGGCAATGCTGGTGAGCATGGAGTTGCATGTGATTGACCCGGAGACTCCGAGGTATGAGAGAGCTCTACTCTGGGTGGTACTGGTAGCAGTCTGGGCATGCATGCGTTTATCAGACTTTGAGGGTATTGACCTACAGCGTTTGAGGATGTATGGGACTGGACTTGTGGGAACTCTGACACGGACTAAAACTACAGGACCTGGGAAGAGAGTTCAGGAAGTGATGTTCCATGTCCGGGCCGGGGTGTCGTTGACAGGCCATGACTGGTTGAATGCAGGCTGGAACATTTGGGATATCTACAGGGCGGAGTTCCCACGGGATTATTTTCTGATGAGATCATTGAATGACTGGAGTGGTCCAGTGCAGAGATACCTGAAGCCGGAGAACATGGCCAGCTACTTTCGATCTCTGATGTTGAGACTGAGGATTCCAAGGAGACAAAGGTATGCTGTGGGATTTCGACTTGTGGAAGAGCAGTACCTTCTGTGCATGGACTCTGTAATGTATTTCACAGGTCATCGTATGCGTCACACCCTGCCGACCATTAGTGCAATGATGGGTCTGGAAAAGGAAGACAGGGATTATCTTGGGAGATGGCACATTCCGATGCATTCGCAGCAATATGTGCATACTTCACGCCAAGTGATTCATCGTGTACAACAGGAGGTGGCGAAGGGATTATGTACTGGTTCCCCCTCATATGATCCGAACGAAATCCTTCAAGAGCTGGAAGAATTTACATCCTTGCGTGGTGGAGATGGTTCAGCACAGTGGCCAACAGTGGTGCCTGCGACGTCGTTGGATGTCGACACCGAGGAAGAAGATTCCATGCCACCACCGGCGCCAGAGGAGGATGTGTCGTCAGAGCCTCAATACTTCGTCACCATAAGCAGAAAGACTGGATTCCGAAGATTGCGCAAACGAAACACATGTGGCATTGATTGGCAACAGTGCTGGAAGATTGAATTCTTAGAGGACGTTCATAAGTCATGTGCAGATGCAATTTGTAAGAATTGTAGGAAAAGAGGAGGGCTAGGCAACTCCGAAGAGGTGGAAACCTCTAGTTCAGGCAGCTCGTCGTCAACTCAGTCAGAAGCAGAAGATATGTCGTGAGACACAGAATCAGATTCACATACTCCAGATGCAAACCAGAGGCAGTCAGATGTCAGGTATCACATGTACAGGTTTCACGTGTCACCAGCAGGATACCCGGCGATGATCTCAGATCAGAACGTCTTGCATTTCCTTTGCGGTAAACAGTGCAGCTGTCAGTGGCCTTCCTCTTTTCCTCTCCTTCGCTTCAGTGGATATTAGTATGTATATGGTGATGGATATTACGTTCTTCTTTGATATATCTTTCTTTCTTCTTTTTCAGTCAAGACGGCATGCTTCAGTTGCATGGCTGCATTGAGTGATGCCACGTCAGATAAGTCGGCATAGCCGCACATGAGAAGCGCCCCAGATTGAGGGGGTGCAAACCGACAATCTTGCTGTCGGTGGGCTCAGATCTCAGATGGCACGCTTGAGTGCCGTGTTACATGTGGTATCATTCACTTTAGATTCTAAGTTAGGACTACAGCTAGAGTTACAGCTGAAATTCACAAGAGGTAATAAGAGGGGCTTCCGTTTTGGGAGCGCCTTACGGGTTAATTTTGAAAACCGTATCTTCTTTTGTTAGTGTTTTCCGTGCCATGGCTCTCACTGCAGAACAGAAGCGGGCATGGATAAACCAAAACATGGATGCAGATTTACAGCATGTGTTCAATGAATGTGGAGTTAGGGAGGACGATCAATATAGCATTGGGCAGCATTACAGGAGTACCTTGCGCTTTTCGACTCTGGCTGACACACGAGCAGACTTGAGGCAGGCAGTTGGTACAGACTTCGGTATAGATGCAAACAACCCAGGAAATAGGGCAGCTCTTTCAGCAATTGTGGCAGCGTGGGAGTCAGCGAAGCACCTGGTCTCAGAGGATTTGCGGATTAGGTCGGAGTCGAAGCAGCTAGGCTTGCAAAGACAGATTCCCCATGCAGAGAGGACAGCTATGATTCGTGCAGTGGAAACGGTTCGAGGATCGACGCTTTCAGATCCAGAGATACCTTCCCCGGAATATGTGTCGCAACTCATGGAGATGATTGAATCCGATGAACCTACTGCATCACCATTGGATGAGATTACATCAAAGTCAGAAGTATCTGTCATGTCATTGCAGACTACAGTAGATGCTAGTGGGCGTTTGAAGATCAACCGTCAGAAGGCTAAGGGATCCATGCCAACATCGACAGAGGAGATGAGATCCAAGTTGCGCATCGAGGCCAATGCTTGGTTGATGTTGTCCTCCAAGCTTCGCAACAAGCAGTTCTTGCATGGGTTGACTCAGCAACATTTCGATGCGTATATTGAATATCTCTTAGGCCCGAAGTGTTATCGGATGGAGGTGCCAAGCATGTCGGGTGAACGCACGTTGCTCAGACCACCCTGGACAGTGATGATCAATTATGAATTTGAGATGAGAAAGCATGCTATTCGAGAGGCATATCGTGACAACAAGCCTTTGAGAGAGATGCTGTCAGAGGTGACTAAGAACAGTGAGTTGAAGGAGCTTTATTTTACAACTCCCATCGCTGTGACACGTCGCGGGGGCTCAGAATCGGCAGCAGACCGTCCATCCAAGTGGCAGAAGACATCGGGGCCCAACGATCCAGTGGTAGCAAAGTCTAAGGGCAGCAGCAAAGGAAAGGGCAAGAGCCGTGGCAAGACTAAGCGGCGTATAGTGTTTCCCGGGACTGACATTGAGCTGATCAATTTGACACCTGATGGAAGACAGATTTGTTATGCTTACAACACTGGCAAATGTGACGGCAAGTGTGGCCGTGTTCATATCTGCAGGGCTAAAGGATGCAATCAGAAACACCCCATCTTCGAGCATCCGGGATGCACCCAAGGTGGTGCCTGACTTGAGGTACCGGCCACAGTTTCACGCGACCTTTGTTTGCGGGTGATTTACATTTTTGCTGGCAAGCAGAGGCGTTCAGATGTTCGACACTTTTTGCAATGCTTATGCAGTACCAACCAAGTTGCACTGCATATGGATGAGTGGGACCTCTCTCGAGACCCGTCCCATGACATTTTGAATTCAGATGTGGCCGCACAAATTCTGCAGGACGTACAGACCAAGGGACCATTCGTTGTCATTTGCGCCCCGCCATGCAATACATTCAGTCGAGCACGTCACAATTGGGAACGTAGTCCAGGACCAAGACCCATCCGTGATGTAACATATCCATTGGGATTTCCTTGGTTGAGTGAGGCAAATCGAAGGTTGGCTGAAGAAGCAAATTTCATGGTCGGCTTCATGTGGGATATTTTCAAGATCTGCATTGCTTTGTGTATCTTCTTTCTGGGTGAGCATCCTGAAGACCTTGGAATCACTCCAGCGGGTCGTCCCGCAAGTATCTGGCAGATGGCAGAGTTCTCAGAGTGCTTGCAAACACAGGGAGTGTATACCTTTGCCATTTATCAATGCATGTTCGGTGCCACGACTTCGAAGCCTACTCGTTGGATAACCAACTTGGATCCATTTGAAGGTCCTATTTTCCGTGGGACCCCCACCTTCGATAAGCATGGTCATTACACTGGTCCTTTACCTTTTCGATGCCCACATCAGCATGAACCTTTGATTGGCAAAACAAAAGTGGGGGAGTGGCGAACCTCACCAGCAGCTGCTTACCCCCCACAACTTTGTGAGGTCATTGCCAATTCCATTTTCAGTTCCTTCACCCAGACCTCCGCTTCGAGGGGGAATTCCTGCGGTACTGGGAAAAAGGAGGAGGTACTAGATACACAGCTGGAACAGGGTGCACAGGAATTTTCGGAGGAACATTTGGCAGAGGCTATGGGAGCTTCATCGCAGCAAGCTCAAACTATGCATTGGTCCAAACTGCAGTCTGGATGTTCCGGACCACCATTATGTGCTTCACTCCATGGTCGTGCTGAACCCTTTGTTGATGGCTTTGGTTTGTGTAGCCCGGGGAATTGGTCGCCAAGGGTTCGTGGTACAAACTTGGGTCTCCCAGCGCAGGCTTTTGCAGCACAACTTCGTGAGTTGCTGGACGACTTTTGTAAGACTGAAATTAAGGATATGGCGAGAACAACCTTCATGTTGGCGACTGGGAAGTTATCAGAATCCCCCTTTTCTCGAGCATCCATGGAGCGACTGCGGAAGGCTTGGTTCAATCTGCTACCCGATCCGGTGAGGGCGTCTGAGATACCTTCTTACCAGCCCTTCTGCTTGCATGCTTTGTCACAGACTTTGAGGATTCTTGAAGACCCGGATTGGGAAGTGCTTGACAGTTCCATTGGAGGCAATTATTCAGAAGGGGTACCGGTGGGGCATATGGAACCACTGTGCAATGTCCCACAAGTGTTTGGACCCAAGAAGAAAGATGCGAAGTATGACCAATCGGATGTCAAGTATGAGATGGCCAATTACAACAGTGTAGTCGGTGATGTGTCTCAGATCTTGGAAGAACAGTTCAGAGAGGAGGAGAAGGCCGGCAGAATGTTTCCGTTGTCATGGAAGGAAGCCAGATCTCGTTATCCGAACTCAGCTTTACGCATTGCAGCGCAAGGGGTTTTGGAGAAGCCTGGAGGAGGTTACAGAGTGATCCACGATGCGACGCATGGAGTTCAGCTCAACAACGAGATTAAGATTGACAACCAAATGTCGAACCCTTGCCCACGGGAGTTGTCTACAGTCTTGCAACAATCGGTGTTGAATGACGAACGGGTTATATTTGGAGTGGCGGCGGATATTAGCAAGGCTCACAGACTTTTCAAGTACATAGAGGATCAGTGGGGAGTGCTTGGATGCCGCACCCATGAGCAGTCGGAGGTGGTGTGGCTTAATCGCACTGGCACATTTGGAGTTGCATCCGCAGCCTACTGGTGGGCTCGTCTCGCAGGATTGTTGGGCAGATTGGCTTTGAAGGTGTCGATGCAGGATTGGATATTTGTCCTCATCTTTGTTGATGACATGTTGATTAGTGCAGGAGGACGAGATCGCTGGCTGTCGATTTGGCGCATTATAGTTTGCTTTGAGATGTGCGGAGCCCCATTTGGATATCACAAATTCAAAGGAGGACTTCAGGTAGACTATGTGGGCTACTGGATTGACTATGCACGTTTCAGTGTGGGCATTTCTGAGCGTAGGGTCGCTTGGATGATTCGCTTCATTGACGAGGCCGAGGCAGGTGGCTGGTTGTTGGATGTGCGCAGATTTCAGGAGTTTCATGGACGTTTGGGTTTCATGTCTCAAGTTCTTTCCTGGATCAGACCTTTCCTGTCGGCTGGTTATGCGTGGATTTCAGCAGTAAAACGTGGAGGTGTTCTTGTGGCCCCTAGATTGGTACAGTACTGTGCGGAGTTGGTGAGGATGAAACTCAAGGCTGGGTATCGTACAATCCGATGTGATAGTGTGGAAGAGGATTTGGGTGAGTGCTTTAGGACTGATGCGAAATGTGAACCTGGCAGAGTTGTCTTGGGTGGTTGGTGCATTGAGGGCCAGGGATTGGCTGATTCGAGATGGTTCTCCATTGCATTGACTCCTGTTGAATGTCCCTGGCTTTTCAAAGAGGATGGAAGCTCAAGTTGGGCCAGTACTTCGGCCGAGCTGTTGGCAGCATTAGTGGCTTTGATTGTTTTCCTTCCGGAATCTCAGGATCGTCGACTAGGGAGGAGTCATCGAGTGGTCATCAAGGGCGGTGTGGACAACAAAGCAACTAGCTACCTTGTTAGAAAGGGCATTTCGACACGCACACCTTTGCTCATGGTTCTCATGGAGTATCTGCATCAGGCCGACCTGAAGGCCATGCGTTGCGAGCTTGACTGGAGACCAAGAGATGCCAACATAGAAGCGGGCCAACTTACAAACAGCGATTATTCCAGCTTTGACTTGACTAAGCGCATTGATGTGAGATGGTCGGATCTTAAGTTTCCCATTTTAGATGGTTGCGCCCCGCTCTTGAGGTCCCTTTCGAAAGTCAGTCAGAGTTGTGCCGAGATGTTGGAGAGGCCTCCCAAGTTTCAGAAAACTACTTGGGATTGAACGGATGAACCTCGCTTCGTGGGGGAATTTCTCAGTCATCCTCAGAGTTAAGCTCTCCAATTTGAATCTCGCATTCTGGCCAGGTCCAAAACTGGATTCTTGGTCAAGGAACAGAAGCGGCGTACCCGCCATAGAAAAGACCGATTGCAATGCAAGCATTGAGCACAGACATGTCAAGTCAGCGGAATTTCGATTTATTTCCGATTTGTTTTGATAAACCTTTTTAACTTAGTTTAGTTTTGTTCTATTTAGTTTATCTCAGGTTCTCTCACTCTCTCTCTCTCTCACCCTACCTCTTTCTGTATACTTTAGTAACTTGTGATAGGAGTTTGGGGAAACAAGCCTTAGCTGAGTAACGCAGTGGATCTGCGAGTTTGTTTCACCTTCTCCTTGGGGTGGGTGGGAGGGCCTTCAGTTTGTGTCTCTTTGGTTTTCTTCCTCTTTCTTCCCTTTTCCTTTGGGACCTTTTGTTTTGGGAACTCTCTTTCCTTTGGTTCCCTCCTTGTTGGGTTTGGCTTTGTCCTGAGCCCATGTTAGGTTTTGGGGTACTATATGTTGGCCTGGCCTCGTGCCTCCGTTTGTTTACCTAGCTGGGCTATGGAGCTTTCTTCTGCTGTTTGCTTTCGATTTTAGTTTTGTTGCACTTCAGCTGTGATGTCTGCAATTTTGGAATCCAAACTCGATTCAAGTCTTTACGGGCAGACACTCTGGTTCAGTGTTTCAGTTTTTAGTTACCCACCCTTCCCATCCCTGGGGCCGTTGCCGTACTTCTTTTTCTGTCACCCCGGGGTGTGGGAGGGGGAATTTCTCAGTCATCCTCAGAGTTAAGCTCTCCAATTTGAATCTCGCATTCTGGCCAGATCCAAAACTGGATTCTTGGTCAAGGGACAGAAGCGGCGTAACCACCATAGAAAAGACCGATTGCAATGCAAGCATTGAGCACAGACATGTCAAGTCAGCGGAATTTCGATTTATTTCCGATTTGTTTTGATAAACCTTTTTAACTTAGTTTAGTTTTGTTCTATTTAGTTTATCTCAGGTTCTCTCACACTCTCTCTCTCACCCTACCTCTTTCTGTATACTTTAGTAACTTGTGATAGGAGTTTGGGGAAACAACCCAATTAGTCAGTACCCTGCAAGACCCGTCAACCGACCCGCCTTTCACAGCAGCCCAACTTGCCCCCTTTGTGTCTAGCTTTGAGGCTTTCTGCCATGGGATTCCAACCGTGGATTGGTCTGTCCCCCAAGGCCAACCATTTTGCTTGCACGCACTTCAAATCATAGCCACATTGATTGGTGACCCCGATGTCGCCTTGTTTCATCATCTTCTTAATGGCGTGCCTACCGGATTTCTACATGACATCCCCGCTAGTCATGTATTCGCCACTGTTGACCCCCTTGAGGATTCAACCCCCCAGGATTTGTCATCCCATTGGACCAACTGGTCATCAGCTGAAGATAATGAAGATGTGGTATCAAGTCTCCTTCAAGAAGAGCTCATGCAAGGCTGGGTGGAACCCTTCCCTGGATCATTTGACCAAGCTCAGAAGCATTGGCCATTAGGCACCGCAGTGGGGAAGCTATCCATCGCCTTTTCCGAATCTAGACCGCCAAGGCTAGTCATGGACCCCTCCGTCAGTGGCACCAACGCGGCTTGTTGGGTTCCGGAAAAGCAATCCATGCCCACTCCCTCAGATGTCATCAGATCCTTCCCATTGCGAGACTGCGCAGAAAGCCAGTCCGCATTTGGGCTAGACATCCGCAGCGCCCGCAAACGAATCCGAGTCCGGGCCCAAGAGCAAGGTCTGCTGCTTTTTCAGTTCAAAGGCCAGCTGTACCACTATACAGTTTGTCCCTTCGGCGCCAAATTCTCCCAACACTGGTGGGGACGCGTCGGATCGCTGTTAGTTAGGGTACTGCATCAACTCTTGTTCTTGAAACATTGTTTGTATCTTTTTGTGGATGACTTTCTCCTTACTACCCCTAAGTCAGTGATTGCTTTCCAAGCCGCCCTTATGGTGATCTTTTGCCAACTGTTTCGAGTCCCCGTCAGCTGGCGCAAGTGCACCCTCCATCACCATCAAACATGGATTGGTTGGCAATTTGACTTTCATGCGGGTGTGGTATCCTTGCATCCATCCAAAAAATCCAAACTACTGCAGCTCACCCAACAATTGCCGGCCCACCAACGCCCCTCCAAGAAGCGATTAGAAAAGTTTGTGGGGTTGGCTATGTGGTGTACATCACTGTTCCCAACTTTGCGTGCTCAACTGCACGCGCTGTACCGGGATTTAGCCAAACCACCAGCTACCCTCTACAGCTGTGATCCATCCAATTGGATTGCGCTTCAACGCACTCTAGATCGCAACCTAGCTTTCACCGAATCACCTAGCCACACCAGCATTCCCATAGGTAGCACCCTGCTCTCAGTGCGTCATCATCAGGTGAATACCCTGGAGGATGTGCGTCAAGTACCCATCACCTCTCGTCGCATTTGGATGCGAGTGCAAGATCCGAATGCCAAACACCGCCGCCTTAGCCCAGATTCCATCAATGTGTTATCAATGCTCTCCATGTGGTTACAGTCCTGCCAATGGTTGGTCACCATGCGCCCCAAGCCCCATTGGCCAGGCTGTTCCTTCGCAGATGCTTTCGCTGAGCAATACCTTTGTGGGTTGGGAGGATTCATCCAATCCCCCGGTGAACCCTCCTTATGGTTCTCTGAGCGATTCACGCCCGATGACTTTGATGCCATTGGTTTGGGCCTGGGTCGTGACCTCCAAAAACATATTTCATTTTTGGAAGCTCTAGCCCAATTCGCCAACCTCCGCCTGTTGACCCGTTCCCATTCCAATCATCGAATCAATATGAACTTCAGTACTCACACAGACAATACCGGAGCTGAAGCCCGCCTGAACAGCCTGTTCAGCACGCACTACCCCATGAACGAACTCTTGTGTCGGGTCAGTTTCCATTTGGCCCAGCACAATATCATCCTCGACGCTCAGCACATCCCAGGCAAATCTAATGATATCGCAGATACTCTCAGCCGCTGGTCAGGCAAATCCTCTGACCCATTGCCTCCAGAGA
>VSDK01014227.1:22500-27905 GCA_009767595.1 Symbiodinium kawagutii
TTTGAAGGTGTGAACTCTTGGTGCTGGTGTTTTTGCTGCTGGTGATTTTGCTCTTGGTGATTTTGCTGCTGGCGTTTTTTCTACTGGTGATTTTGGTCTTGGTGTTTTTGGTCTCGGTGTTTTTGCTCTTGGTGTTTTGTTCTTGGTGATTTTGTTGCTCTTGGTGTTTTTGCTGCTGGTGATTTAGCTGCTGGTGTTTTTCTGCTCTTGCTGTTTTTGATGCTGGTGATTTTGCCTTTGGTGATTTTGTTGCTGGTGTTTTTGCTGCTGGTGATTTTGCTGTTGGCGTGTTTTGCTCTTGGTGTTTTTGCTCTTGGTGTTTTTGCTCTTGGTGATTTTCCTCTTGGTGATTTTGTTGCTGGTGTTTTTGCTGCTGGTGTTTTTGCTGCTGGTGATTTTGCTGCTGGTGTTTTTGCTGCTGGTGATTTTGCTGCTGGCGTGTTTTTGCTCTTGGTGTTTTTGCTGCTGGTGATTTTGCCCTTGGTGAGTTTTGCTGCTGGTGATTTTGCTGCTGGTGTGTTTTGCTCTTGGTGTTTTTGCTCTTGGTGTTTTTGCTCTTGGTGATTTTGTTGCTGGCGATTTTGCTGCTGGTGATTTTGCTCTTGGTGATTTTGCTGTTGGCATTTTTGCTGCTGGTGTGTTTTGCTCTTGGTGTTTTTGCTCTTGGTGTTTTTGCTCTTGGTGATTTTGTTCTTGGCGTTTTTGTTGCTGGTGTTTTTGCTGCTGGTGTTTTTGCTGCTGGTGATTTTGCTCTTGGTGATTTTGCTGCTAGTTGTGTTGCTCTTGGTGATTTTGTTGCTGTTGTTTTTGCTGTTGGCATTTTTGCTGCTGGTGATTTTGCTCTTGGTGATTTTGTTGCTGGTGTTTTTGCTGGTGTTTTGCTGCTTATGTTTTTGCTCTTGGTGGTTTTGCTGCTGGTGATTTTGCTCTTGGTGAATTTGTTGCTGGTGATTTTGCTCTTGCGCGGTACTTTGATCACCGTTGACTGATGTAACGCTGAAAAAAAACGTTGCCGCCAAAGCCATCCCGGTTTTACTTTTTTCTTTCGGGTACCCACTTGGGATCTAGATTGGTTTGTTTTTTGTGAAATCAAATGCAGTGGCGTGTTTGGACTGGTGCATGTTTTGAACAGGAATGTTTCATGTATTCACATGTACAATAGTTTTGGAAACAAGACGCATACATGTATGTTTGTGTTTTTCAAACTGCATCGTTGTTGGTTTGGAAAAGGACTTTTGAACTTGGTGTTTTGGCAGCAACATGGCACAGATGGCGAATGTTTTTTGGCATATGCGGTTGAACGATTATGATTTGTTTGAATCAATTACTTTTTGGCAGGAAAAACGGCGAGAAAAACACCAAACACCATGCATGTTCAGTATTTTTGTGGAAAAACAATAGTGCGAAACAAAAATGTTTCATGTCAGTGATCCCCGCCATATCAAATCTGGTTCAGATTCAGTTAGAGCAAAGGCCGGATGCGTCCACTTGTACTTTGCCTTGTGCATGCCGACACCAACAAATTCGGAGCAATGGACACAACATGAAAAACAATTGCAATTGCAGAAATGGAGAGCGGATAACTTAGGGCAAAAATACGTGATGCAATGCAATTGTTAAACACAATCCTAAATGTGTGTATCTTGTTGAAGTGACAAAGGCCAAACATGGACATGATCAGTATTTTAAATTACCGAAACGCTTGCAACTTTTGACTAATGATGAAAAATACAATGTTTATGTGCGTTGCAATTTTTTGAGACTGGGGGAAAGGAACTCTGTAAACATATATGGTTGTCCATTTATCAATTTATCCACCCAATCTATCGATCTATCTACCTGTAGCCAGTTTTGATTTGTTTTGAAGATCCGGAAAACGCTATGCAGGATGTTTGAATACAAACTCAATCATTTGGTACGGTTGCCACAGGTTGCTCATAGGTTTATCGTAGCTATAGGTGTGTGTATTGGGCGATGCAAAAGAGGTTTTGATGTTCGGTGATGAGTTTTGATTCATTGGGCTGTCCACTCCGTTGTTGAGGTCCATGTTCATGGTACCGTATTTTTGCAACCAAACCTGGGCGGATTCTAGGGCCGAATGTCACTGGCAATCTGGGAACCAGAACGTGTGTATTTTTTTGTTTCGTTTGTCCATGGTTTAGTTGCTACCGACCGTATTTTGTAATGGTTCTCAATTGCCCTTATGAATCTGCGAGATGGCATCCCTGAGAAATCAAACATTTTGAGACCTGAGAAGGCCACAGACGAACAACTGACAACGTTTTTTTTTTCTCTCATGGATTTGTCTCCTTTGCTGCTGTTTGGATCAAATGAAATCCTTGCCTCGAGATTGATGCACAGTGGAAGGTGGGAAGCTTTGGGGAACTTTGCATTCTTCATTGCTTTGGTTGCGGATTTGGTTGTTAGTTGCTGTCGCAGTTTAGTAAGGTGCTTCATAACTTGTAACTCGATCAAACACTCCACTTGTAACCCACTGAAGGTGAAAACAAAGTTGCGCAACTGGACAAGAGTGCAGCCTTCGAGTCGGGTCATCAATCGATGACTCGGTTGGCGTGGCACCACGTCGCGTTCTCGGAATGGGAGGAATGGCAGCCACGTGAGGGCACAGTTTTCGATGTGCCGATGCGATTGAGATTTGTGCACCAGTATTTTCTTGTTGTGTGGATCCTTTTTTAGAAAGCAACTTGTGCTTTCTTGTCTTGAAGATGAAAGGTTTTTGCCACCCTGCTTCTAGCGGGATCTGCTTACGTCTTCGAAGATGCGAATACATCGTGCTTGATGTGGCAGGCAATTCGGTAGATCACAGTAGATGTTGGAGCAACGATTGCGTTACTCACAGCTTCAACTTGCCAAGTATCTTGTTCAGGGAGATGGATGTGAAAGCATCACCGACGAGATGTTGTGTGTTTGATTCTTAGCATGCCAAATGTCATCAAAATTCTTTAAAGGAAGCTATGAATGCATCAAGCTCTGTTTCAAGGTTCACAGTCGAGATGGCATGGCTCACGACTTCTTCGGCAGCGTTCGAGTAGGTGCTTGACTTCAGACTGTCCCAGAATCTTTGCATTGTTGAACAAAAATCGCTTGCCATCCAACCATGGCCTGTTTAAGAATCCAAGGGAAATGAGTTCCTGAATGGACCTTAAAACCTTTGCTTATTTGGTCTTATTTCCTCAATTTTTTACAAACGTATCAGGGTTAGAAACCTATCTGTCAAACCTACGCATGAGCGAAACACATTGAAACACGACGTATCAATGTGCCATAGGCTGATCGATTGTCAACTTTAGTACTGCACCTCACGGCTTGCTCCTGTTCCTTGCAGAGAGGAACCCTAGACTTTGGACACATAACCCTGAAGGAACATCAGAGCAGATATAGGGGTGTAGTTATAAGTGTACAAATGAATACATAAAGACATAGATAAATACTGTATATAGATAGACGAATAGACAAATAAACAAATGAATAATAAATACATAAATAAATAAATAAATAAATACATACATATATATATATATATATATCTACATTTAAAAATAAATAAATAAATAATAAATACATATATATATATATATCTATATTTAAAAATAAATAAATAAATACATAATACATAAATAAATATTTGAATAAATAAATGAATATATATATATATAAGGTTTCTTACTCAGTTCTTCCTTGCATTTTTGCATGCTGTGCCCTCAATTTGTCCATTTGTATTTCTGTACGTGAATAGTGTTTTTGCTTTCATTGTTTTGAATAGTCTGGTTCTTGCGCTCAGGCTAACAATTCTAGACTCTGAACCTATTATCGATGCACGCCGGCCACTTGCATGAAAGATGAAATCCTGCCAGGAAAAGCCTGCGCTTGGCACAAGCGTGGAATTTGCGAGTTGGTTTCTCAGGTTGACTTGGAACTGCGAATGACCAACCACACTGCAGCTGTTAGGCGAGTTGATGAGTGGATGCGAAAACGTGAGAATCCGAGTCAGAGCCCCAAGACTTTGTGGTATGTCCAGACTTGAGGACGAAACGGGGTTGTCCACGCCCTTTAAGGAAATCCCAAACATCTAAAAATGATCCCCCTTTGATTAGGAAACCAACCATTTTTGATCAAGTTACCCAGGGTTACCTGCTTGAATTCTGCGCAGCACTGCTGTGCCGGGACTGTCAGGTGACTACAAAGTTGCCACCTGCAAGGACCGCCTCAAGCTTTTTGATAACGTGGCATTGATGCCATTCAAATGCTGTGTGTGTGCTGCATACATCATTTTGATTTGGATTGTCAGACTTCACACCTTGATGCTGGGGATGATTTGCCCCATTTACATGTTTTCCCACAGGATGGAGCGACAATTAACACTACCATTGCAGAAGTGCAACCTCCTGCATCAACGGAAGCTCAATCTGCTCCTGGCTCCCGCGTTTAATGCTCAGCTTTTGAAAAAAGCTCAGCAACTCGATTGAGTTCATTGAGTTCCTTCCATTTTCTCCTTCCTTTTTCGTGCTCTTGAAACAAGTTGGATGTTCTTTCATGTTCTCTCCTTCGGCTCCAGGCTCACATGCCCTGGGGCAGGGTAAAACTGCTACCCATGGATGGTGGTAGCAACCGTGCCTGCCGGGGAGTTACCCAAGGGCAGACTGGGTTCATGACTCAGCTCAAGTTGATATTCCAGTTGGAATGACTCAACTTTACAGTTAGAACAAATTATATACAATAATTGTTTACAAATGGTACACAGCACAAGTTGGATCAAAGTGTACTCAAGCTGCAATTTGCGAATTCTAAGAGCAAGACTCTTTTGGACAACTGCTTTTCTGGCTGCGGGAGCTTTTTTTGGGACAAGGTTCGTGTCGCGCCAGTACAACTTGTGGAGCCCTGCTTGCTGTTTCAATACCACAGACATGATACCGTGGAATGGTAGAAGAGCAACATTGTACATTTGCAGATAGCAAAACTTCAGATCCAAGATCTATGCTGCTTTGCAGGACCGCTCAAACTCTTGATGAATGTAAGGTGCACATGTTTTGGCGTTGTTTTGTACGATCAAAGCCATCCACGCATGGACTTTTCAGCAAGAGTTCTCACCGTTCCCAGAAAGTGAGAAAGTCAAAAAATTGAGATCCGTTGCTTCCGTTACCCCTGACTCTTGGGAGGCCTTGTGTACAGGCCCTTGCACCGGTATCGAGTTCCAAGCTTCTAAGAAGTATTGCGAGGCCGATGCAGAATACCAGCCACTCTGAGTTACTCAAGCAATGCTAGCGCCAGTCAAGCAATTGAGTCTTGGGGTCCGATACCCCTTCGGTCCCATCATCATCATCATCATCATCATCATCATCATCATCATCATCATCATCATCATCATCATCATCATCATCATCATC
>VSDK01014227.1:32337-44117 GCA_009767595.1 Symbiodinium kawagutii
ATTCCACACCTACTTCGCTGCAGCCTGCGAGGCAGCCAAACTCTTGGGGAAGCTTTGTTTTCTGAACCTCCTCAAGGTATATTTAGTGTTTTAAAGGTGGTGGTGATGGTGGTGGTGGTGGTGGTGGTTTTCCACACAACAGCTGTCAAAAGCCTTCGTCTCACACTGACGATAGTTCCTTTTCTTTCAGTTGAAATGGAATATTGATGAAGTTTCAATGAGGAGGACAGGATGTAGACGATCCAGGGGGGCCAACTAAGCCACGACGAACGAGCGATGCGGGTAACAACACCCTGGCTTCGAGTTCCGCCAGGCTGGTCAACCGGTTGAGGAGTCCATCTCCACCGCAATGGCGCGACAGGGCTCTGTCAAAATTGTGGGGCTCCTCGGGAGCTGAAAGCTTCAAGCTTCGCTACCAGCAATGCCAACAGCACGAGTGCGATGCTTCAATGGCATGGTATGCTAATATGGTGCCATTTGGAAATTAGAACAAGATGTCCCAAACCATTGTGTCACCACACAGCTCTGACGACCACCGAACGAGTGAGCCACTTCTAGCGAAGGTTTGCACAATAGCCGCCACCACAATCTCTGTTGAAACATTCCAAGGTCGATTGCGGTCTTCCCAATCCAACTTGGCTGGGTGTCAGCAGCACTCTTGGAATCGATGTCGGCCTTGTAAGCAGTTGAATCTGAAGATATCTGAAGTGGAAGGTTTCTGGTCCCAGCAGCGCTTTCCAGTGGCTTGGACCAGGCAAGAACTGTGGCTTTTGCAAGGTCCAAGTGGCCGAGAAGGCGAAGCGCGGAAGCGCGCGCGGGGTTAAGGTGAAATCTCAGTGCGTTCCCCGCTTGGGTTCCCCGCTTGGGTTCCCCGCTTGACAGCTCGTCAGGCCGCAGGCTCCTACCTTTCGTGCAATGGTTACTGCCAAGCTCAAAGCACGAGCCTCAGAGTTGAGCCTTCGCAGATGTCTCTGAGACGCCTGTTGCGATGAAGTCCCACCGAAGCCATTTTGTTAAGACGGTTTAATTCAGGCACCGTTCCAAAACCATTTTACATGGTTCAGAAACTGTGGTTCAAAAAAAATTTGGAGCAGTTCAGAAAATATTGTGTAACAAAAAATATCAATTTCATGCGAGTAAGTACATTTTGAAGCCATTTGCTACTTACGAGCGCGAAGCTCGTGCGGACATCAGTGGACTTCTGTCCAAGTCATAGATTCTGAAGTGTACTCAGGGCCGGCGGTGCAGTTGAGAAAGTCTTACGAATGTGGCTGTCGGAGCTTCTAAATTTCACTCAGCCTGAATGGTTTCGGAATCCGTTCGTGTTGGGATGAGCAGTGAGCAGGTGGTCTTCAGTGTGCAAAAGCTTTCAAGGGCTTCCTTAGCAGCTGTGATGTTGGGTCTGACTCTGAGCCGATCTGGACTTCGCTGTGTTCACTTCGCAGTGAATTTTGCTTGCTGACGCAGGGAAGAGATTGCGTGTGATGCTACCTTCGAAGCAAACAGCCACCCTGTTTGCGAATGCAGTCCAGCGCCAGTCAAGGACCACTTTGCACCAAGGGCTTCTGTCAACACTCTCCCATAATGTGTGCCCCCTGAACTTCAATGTGTCCATTCGTGAGGATAACCAAGCCAATGCGATGATGGCGGCTCACTTACCTCGGCCTGCAGAGGTGTGGCCAATGAACCCAAGCAGTGCATCTGTGCCATGCTGTGCCATGCTGTGCCATGCTGTGCCATGCTGTGCCATGCTGTGATTGGTTGCTGAAGTCTTGGCAGGACAAGATCGCTTGCTTGGATGTTGTTGTCAGCACCTCAAAGTCTTGCAGCACCTCCCTCCAAGCAGACTCCAAGCACCAAATCTCACAGTGAGCAGTGCATCGGGAGGCCGAAGGCTGCGGATCCTTGAAGGACCAGCTCAAATGTTTGAGTGTTGAACTCAAAGCCGACAGAAAAATATGATAGGACTATCTCATTGAACAAATCAAGAAATTTGTACAGTATGACTCGACTATCTCATTGATTCTGATCGATTCAACCGAGGCAGCAAAGATGGGTCTGTCCCAACCTATCGTGGCTTGAAGATTGCTGGAGAGCCATGTGTTTGGTGCGGAGGAGGGTGGGGTCTCTTAGACTTTGGGGCAGCACATACAGCAGAGTGCCGAGGTCTTCAATTTCTTCTCTGAAAGTGGTGTTATTTTGTGTATTTCTTTGACACAAACATATTGAAACGAAACTCCTTCAGAGTTTCAAGGTCTTTGTAAACTCATGTGTTTTGTTTCATGTTGGAACATGTTTCATGTGTTTTGTTTCAATGCTAAGACCGAGATTCAAGGTCTTGCTCTGACAATGATGAGAACGTCCTGTGCGCTGCCTATGACTTCCTTGCCAACGGCCAGGGTTTGGTCTGAAGCCTATCTTCGAACCTTGAGCCCTCCACCGGGGTCAACCGGGGTCCACTTGCCATGTCTGTGGTTGAGGCTTTTGGCAGCCGACAGGCGACGGTTCTTTGAGACAACCATTTTCCCGGTGAGGAAAGGCGTTTCGCACGTTTCTAAACGCCAAAGCCAGGCGATACTATCGATGGATGTGGCTCATTGCAAGGCCTGTTTTCTGCAATTCCTTCTCGGCTGTACGTTGGTAAATGTTGGTAATTTCAGGTGTAGTGAGGTACAAAGGCCGTTGAAATGTTTCCTTGCGTCTCAGGAGACAAGTCAGAGTTTCGGCAATGTGGATTGCTTGACTCGTGTTGCAGAAGGCTGCAGCTCTATCAAGGATTGGGCATATGTGCACAGGGGATAACTGAAATTGGTGACAGTTTGGAGCGAACTCAAGGGTGCGGGAAAAGTATGTTCAGGAGCATATTCCTGACCTGACATGACCCAGCATGTGGTAGGACAAAGATGCCTGCTTGGCAAGTGTCGATGACAGCCCATCCCAGCAGATTGCTGGTTTGAAGGCTCGAGAGCTGAGAATGGCACGATAGAATGCTTGCAGCGCACTATGCTTGCAGCCCATCCTTTGTATTTTGACAGCAATTCTTGGTGCAGGTGCAGGGTCAGCCATGCGTATGGTGCGGCGGAGGGTGACTTGCTCTCATATTTTAGTGTGATCATTGAGTTCTCAAAGCCTTTCAGGAGCCTTTCAGTGCAATGACAGTCCTGTTGCGAGATTCACTTTTGGCATTCAAGCACTCTAAAGTTCCGCTTTTCATTGATAATGAATTCTGATGAACTTCCAAATCACAATCAGCACTCTGAAAGTTCACAGTTTGATAAGGCCATGCAACGAGCACGGCAACGTGTGTGAGCCGCACGAGTTCTTGTTCAACGGCGTAGGCCAGGGATCTCTTGCCAAGTGTCTCTCTCTCTCTCTCTTTCTCTTGCCGAGTGGTGTACTTGTGCAGGCCATGCGTTCAATACGGGAACCTCCATCTACACCACTGCCGCTTGCGAGGCATAGACTCGACGATCAGATTCGACTGACCATGAAAGCATCATCTCCTTTCTTAGTAAATAAGAAATTCTCCTTTCTTAGTAAATAGGAGTAAATTCTAACTTTCTTCAGAATGTCTTTATTTGGGAAATTAGAGGAGTGTATTTGTACTGAAGGGGAAAGGACGGGAGAGACTTGATTAGAAACTTGGACAGGCGGTCCACTGACCACAATGAAGTGGTTGATATACCTTCTCCGATTTCATGTGCTGTGCAGAACTCACTTTGGAGGCCGGAAAGCCTGTGCAGCACGAAGTGCCAAGTAATGTGGCAAATTATGGAGGTGATATTGCAGTCAGGAGGCTCAGAGAGCTGTGTGAAGGGGACTAGTGACAGAGTTTGATGCCTGCAATCGAGAATTTCATGACAACCATGCCTTTTGTAATAATTTGCACAAGTTCACTTGCATGAAGTGCACTGGACTACACTAACGTCAGCAGTGGCAAGTACCCGAATTGATGAGCTGATTCTGTGTGTCAGCGCGGAACCGCACTTGAAAGAGGAAAAACATGGACCTCAAGGTGTTTCGTTTGCGTCCTGTCACAAACACCAAGGTGGACTGTGGCATGCCAAACCCAATTTGGTACAAAGTCGGTCAGACCCTAAACACATTTGGCAACCTATGCATCCGACAGTGCGGAGTGGTGATGATCCCGAATGGCTGAGGAAAAGTTTGTGGCTTCTGCAAAGTTCAGGTGGCAAAGATGGTGTCATTCTCAGCTTTGGAAGGAAACCATGAAAGCTCCCTTTGGTGATGAATATGACTAGGACTACACTGTTTGATGACATTGATGAAACGGTCCGTCCATATCCGTAGCTTACCACCAATTTACAATGAAAATCTGTTGAGTTACATTGATTTACCATAAATACGACGGGTTACAGTGGATCTCCCAATACTTCGCTTTCCAGGCCTTGCCAGTCTACAAGAACTGCACTGGATATTGCCGTGCTCAAGGCTTTGGACGGCACATTGCACCTGTTGAGTTTCCCCTTTCAGTAGACACCAAATCTGAGCACGGCTGGTGCATCTATGACTCTATGACGGCAAGAATCGGCATTAGTCAACGATCCTCAACTAATGAATGGGCATTAATTCAATTAGATCTTTACCTGTTGTTTGAATATTCCTCACAGAGTTCATTTGGTAAGGGAAAGAATTTCGCTCATAAGTTGCCAGGCTTGACATGCTCAAAAGCATTCAAGGGCCATTTGCACAGCTGCGATGTGGAGCACGGTTCCCAGTGAAACGAGGTAAGAATGATGTGAAGAGTATGCTTCATATGTACCTCATATGTGCTGAATGCTGACCTTCAGAAAGTTGGCAGACTGTCGCCGTCAAGGTCGCCAATGGGATGTGATGAAGCCTTCGGAACTGAGACTGCACCTCTGTGCGAATGCCAGCCAGCCGCCATCAAGGCGGTCCCTACCGGTTGCTGTTGGAATTTGCAGATGCAAAGCTTTGAATCCAAAACGCCTCACATCTTTTGCTCTTTAAATCTTTTTGTTATGTTTTCCCATGAAAGTTCCTCTTGATATACTCACCATCCCTTTCCTGTGGTAACCAAACGCCACCAACCTGATTTGCCCAAAGTGCAGGAATAAAACCAGTTGAACAAGAGGTCCGACATCTCTCTTTGAATGCTGATTTGTTTTCTTCTATCAATCTGTCGTCTATTTGTCTATGATTCTAGTTGTCTTATTTGTCTGTTTGTCTATCTGTCTATCTACCAATTCTGTCTATCTATCTATTTGTTTGCTTGTCTGTTTGTTTACTTGTCTCTTTGTCTATTTATCTATTTGTCTATCAGTCTCATTGTCTCTTTGTCTCTTTGTCTCTTTGTCTATTTATCTATTTGTCTATAAGTCTCATTGTCTCTTTGTCTCTTTGTCTATTTATCTATTTGTCTATCAGTCTCATTGTCTCTTTGCCTCTTTGTCTCGTTGTCTCTTTGTCTCTTTGTCTATTTGGCTATCTGTCTATCTGTCTATCTATCTATATATCTATCTATCTATCTATCTATTTATCGATCAACTTACACACCTTTTTATTTGATCATACCTCTCTACATACATGTATGTCTATCTATAATATACCTAATTATACCTATCTATCTATATATTCACACGTATTTCATGTCTCTTTCTGTTTGTGTCAGGACGACTTCGTGGCCGTGAAGCGACCCACGGAGGTGGGGAAGTGGTCAGAACTTGAGGTCCACCATCGGTCAAGCGGCAACCCTTTAAAATGTCTAGAAACATCAGTGATAGTTATTGTTTAAGAAGTGAAAGCAGTTTGAAAAGTTGAAGTTATGTTGAATATCCTGAATGCCTGTCAGAATGGCTTCTCAAACCTCACAATATCGCCATATTTGGTGCTTTTCTGTGGTGCTTTCGGTGGTGCTTTGGTTGTTTCCGATTTGTTTCGTGCTCCTTGGGATCTGCCAGCATTGATACCAGCACAGGAGCAGATGAAATGTCTCAAGGCAGAGGTGAGTGACGGGGCACCAGGGGATACCACGGGTACGAGTTGTTTGAATTCGTTTGCTGGTCAAAATCAGACCCAGAGCGGATGGTTTGGCACCAAAAGAGATAATGGGTGTCAATTTTGCTCTAAGGTTTGTACACACTGACACACACACACTCACAGCACGCATACACATGCGCACACAAACTTACTCGTGCGAGATTTGAACACACGCACACACACACACAGACACTTGTTTGTTTAAGTGACTGCTGCAGGATCTTGTTTTTTGGAAGCATGGACTCTTCTCCACATTTCTCCATGGAGTCGTTTTGAGTGCCAGGAGAAAGGGTGCTTTGGAATTACAGATCGAATCAACTGTTTGAGCCAGAATCCAAGCACATCATTTTCATCCAACTGTGCCACACCAGGGGTTCTCAAAGAATTTTGCAATGCGAGCTGCTTCGATTCTTTTGGATGCTGTGCTTGTTTAGGCAGCAAGGATGGCACTACTGAAGTTGGCAAGGCAGGATTCAAGATTGGCGGCGAGCCTTGCGTGTGGTGCGGAGATGGGCCGGGTCCTTGGGGTCGAAGTATCAAAGATCCGATTGCATCACTTCCACATGTAGATCCATTGTCCTCCTCAGCTAAGGTCTTGCACAACTGACTCAGCGGCCAAGTGTGCTCCATATGACTGGTTGATGAATGGCAGGGGAATTGATTTGACCTCAGCTTTCCATGTTTTGTCGTGGTGCTAGCCCCACATTCACTGTGCACGAACACTCGCTGCTAGGAATACTCGTCCTACCATGCTTGAGCCTCAACAGTCTGAGCTCTCTGACGTACCCCATCGCCCATGAATCTCCACCGAGGCAAAGGGAGGAAACTATGATGTGGCCATCTGCAAGGCGGAAGTAGGTGAAGTTTCTACAAGTTCCCTTAGACCGATGGATAGAACATGATAGAACAGCTTTCCAGATTCGTGTCTTGAAGTCAGCATTTGAAAGAGACCGCTCATGCGAGTCTTGTCTACTTGTTCAGTTTGGGTGCTACGAGTACATTATTTATGACAACCAAGGCATCATAGCATCGAACATTATCAGGGTATTTTTCCCACGCATAGTCTTGGAAAACCACTTGGCCACATGTCTGAGCCCAAAAGCACACGTTTCACTCATTTATTTTCATTTTGCACAAGAATACATGTGGCCACAATCGGGCCTTCAGCGTTTGCAATGAGAATATTTTCAAGTCTGAAGTCTACAACAGATAGCAGCCTGTTGCACACAGACCTCCCTGAGCAACCCGGCAGCAATTCCTTCCCTCCCTACTCAATTAGGGGCGCCCACCCGTTGGTGCTTTTTGTCAGACTTCATGGCTTTTTTTGAAACTTGTGAAATGGACCTATTCCAAAAACAAGACGAAGACCTGTGAAACCTTTCTGAGCCCACACATTTTGAAAAAGACACAAAACCACGGGATTGTAGAGAAGGGGCCCACGGCTAAAGGTACCATGTTTGCAATCAGTGCAACGTGGGTGGACTTTGGATCCCACATCAGTATACATCATAATATACAAATATATAATATATACACTTTATAGGTGGACAAGGGTGTGTGCAGGCAGATGCTGACGCGGTCTTCTCAAACTTGGAATGCCTCGCATCGGAAGCCTCCGGCTGCAACAGCATCCAGGACTCATGCAGTTGCACCAAATCTCTTAGGTTCTGTAGGTTCGACATGGTAAGAAGTGCACTTAACGCTGTAAAGATGCTACAATTCTTCCAAGAATATATCTAAACACCTCAGGGATCCGTTCTCAAGTGCATCAGAACACGCTTGCCTGGCAATGTTAGGATGAAGAAGTGTGCTTGAAGAGCAAAGATGGCCGTCCGTACGAATACATCGCCGGTTTCAAGGCAACTGTATCAATGCATCATTCAGACTCTTGAAAATGAGAGGAAATACACAGAAATTCTAACATTTGTTTAGATGCACTTGAGAGTGTTCAATGAGCCACAAGCCACCTGATGCTGCAGGCTGCAGGTCAGCCGTGCGTATGGTGTGGTGGAGGGTCTAGAGCTCGGTACATTTGGGGTCCGAATTTCTCTGAGAAGAAGCAGGTCCTCAAAGTGACCAGCTTCACCAAGGAACTGCCACAGTGGAAGCGCCAACAAATGCGAGCCATACGATTTTGCAGTGAATGGAGAAGGTGCTTCGGTGGGGTCGGTGTTAGTTTTTGCATTGAACTTCATCTTCAGATTGAGAGTTGGCAGTTGGCAAGGATCAAGTCTTGTGACACGCTTCATGATCCTGAGTCAGGCCATGCATTTGATGCTTTCCACGTTTGGGACTCGGCCTACCAGCAAACCCAAAGCGTTTCACACTCCTGGGCTTATTGCGTACCGATGTCATGTGAGCACAAATAGATTGACATTTGCCGTGCTTTGTGCGAGGAAATTTTAGCAATGATTCTCAAGCAGAAGAACATGCTGTGTCATGCAGGATTTGGGAACGAATGCCATTTGATTTCTGAAGAAGTTATGATCCATGGTTTATGGCAACGAACCCTCGATATGACCTAGTCATCCCCGAGGTTCATAGTGAGGGAACCCCTGGAGCAACAAAAAGTGAGCTCAGGGCTCTGGAAAACACTGCCTCAATCATGTGACAGATAGGTTTACAGCCTTCTCAAGAGAAATCTGCTGTGATTTCAACACGAATCATCGACTGAAAAAAACGTCCCTTTTGGATTCCCAGTCCGACTGTGGAAGTTCGGTGCCATGGTCTCCTTTGGTCTTTTGGTTGGCGCCGCCTTGGCTGGAGTTTATAATTGGGCTTCTGGCGTGTATTCGTACAACCGAGATGCTTGGATGACAGATATTCAGGTGGAGCAAGCACATGCATATCAGGAAGACAACTTGCAAATCCAGCTGAAGAGTATGCAAAGGGAGGAAGTTCGTGATCTCGTGAACTCTGATCTCAATCGGATCAACAACTCTCTTCTAGTGGCCACCTTGATCCTCTCACTTGCAGGAGAAATGCTGTTTGAGGGGCAGATTCCAACAGATTGCCCTGCATTTGTACTGAACGCTTATATTTTGTGTTTAGGGAGTGCAGTATTCCACTTGTCTTTTTGCATCCTCTTCGGCATTTGTGCCAGCAGCAAGGCCTACCGCAGGGCTTCAAGTCTTCTGACACGCTTCATTCGGCCACAATGGAAAGAACAATTCCAAAAGATGAAGACGCGGAAAGCGACAGAGAACACTGCAACTTTCGAATCCCGTCCGTTGAGTCGCATGATGATGCCGCCACTGGCATCTCGTATGTTTGGGAAAATGCGCAGGGAGGATCAGAATGAGCATCAGCAGGGCTCCCCAACTTTTACTGCGACCTGGTCTGATCATAGCAGCACATCAGAGGGTTTCGTCAGTCCACAGAGATGTCCTCGGCGTTGGCGTCAATCGAGGTCCCTGGGAAAAGTCTTTGCAGATGAATCTCTGGTGGATATGGTGGAACTCGAGGACTTGGAGAGGGAAGTTGCAAAGGATGGAAAGCAAAATGGAAGGCCAAGTGAGTTGCAGAAGCATGTCACTCTATGGAAAGACACGTCGCAGGGATGGCGCAAGTTTTCGAGCTGCATGTTCAAATGCCTTGCCCGTGGAACTATGAACCTGCTGGAAGCATGTGGCTACCTTGCAGTAGGAACTCTCTACAGTGGCTATGCAGAAGCCTGGGCTTTTTGGGCCATTCAACTCCTATTCACGGTGATCAATGTCATGATAGTGCGCTTTTTGCTGGACAGTTTCGAACCAGCCAACATCAAAAGTGATTGGCTCATTTGGATATTGAGACGTTATCCATTCGTTGTGGCTTGCATTGTAGCATCTGGTCCCTTGTTCTGCGTGATTGCGGCTGCGACATCGTGGGTGATCATGGATCGGTTCTTGATTCCCTTGTGCTACGGAACTCACACTTTTGTAAACGTCTACTTTGTCTCAATGTTCACCACTGATGATGACATTCAAGAAAAGCACCATGACTCTGACTCGGAGAATGAGGAGGAAGGCATAGAAGCTGTTGAGGGTCAGGAATGGGGACCATGGGTTGCCCAGCCGTTGCAGCCACCCAACGGGCGCCACAAAACAGACTTCCTTCCAGTTCAAATGCTTCGTCAGGGAACGTTTGTGGTGAACTTCCTTTGGTCATGTGCCTTCCTCTGGGCTCTCTATGGGGCTTGGTTTGGTATGGACTTCAGAAACTCCAAAGCGGCCGTTTCGTTGTGGACCCATTCTCCGCCACAACTGGAGCTGTCTCAGGAGTTCATGGCCAGTCCAAGTGCTTTCTGGAAGCCGCATGCGTTGGTGTGCCCGCGAAATCAAGTCTTTGTAGCAGACCGCTACCATGTTTATGAGCTGGAAGCTGACAATACCAGAGTGAAGAGATACCCCTGTGTGATCAATGGAACCATTGCTGATATTGCAGCCACATGCAATGAGAAGAGCTGTTGGCCGGTGGTATTGCTGCAGGGAACACCACCTTTGGTCTTGGACTGCTCCACTGGCCGTCAAGATCCCCTTCTACAAACCACCTCAGATGCAGGACGTATTGCCACCGATGCCGGCAGCATGCCAAATGGAAAGCTCCAAACGCTTCTTGCCACAGTCGGGGACAAGGTGATTGTACAGTACGGATGGTCGGTTGAGAGGGGGGCTTGGGAGCCTTTGTGGGACATCGAGAGCACTGTGGGAGTTCTATCTATGGACCTTGTCCTCGATAGACTCCTGGTGTTCCATCGCGGGGGATATTTACAATCACAGGACATTAAGTCGGGTCGCTTGTGCAGCACTTGGGCATTTGATGAATCTGCTTCTGTCATTGGTGGTGGTTGTGGCAACCAAGAGCACTCGTCCATTCTGATCCTTGTGAAGAAGGGTCAGGGCACCGTTCTGATGCGAGCGAATCTGCCCGCCTTGGACGATTGCAATGGACAGGGTCAAATGCCTGGGACCATGAAAATCACATCATTGTGAGGCGATGCCATCTGAGAATCTCAAGGATTCCAAAGAATAGGTGGCAAAAAAAATGCTAAAAAAGCAGTTGTACTAAACTACAGCAAGTTCGCAAGTACAGACTCAAGTGTAAATATTGCACGGTTGCCAAAGTGCGACTCTTTTTCCAGAAAAACCGCCGGCGCGACTGAGATGTCGATGAGCGGCTGGGCCTTCTGTGCCTTTGCCAAGCCTTTGCCCACACGAGCTCGTGTCATGAGGCTGTTGGAACGTACAAGATGGCCTCCTGCGAGGACGCTGGCAGCTTTCTTTTCCTTTTTTTTCCAAGTTTTCCCTGATTCAAATGAGGTTTCTTCAAATTGGGAACCCTTAAAACGGATGGTTGAGATGATTAAAATTGGATGATTTGGGGGTACCCGCATTCTAAGATACCACCAAATCCTGAACATTTTCCAAAGTCTGGGGCCACAGGCTGGCCAAGTGGCAGTGCATTTCCTCAACAGTGCTGATGCAGAACGTGGCACCTCTCTGCAGGTGCAAACTGTGCGAACTTTGAACATGGTAATTCCATCCAAGCAGAAAACAGGAAACAACACCTGTAATATCCTGTAATCAATGTAATCACTGTTATTTCTGCAGTAAACATTCTTAAAGACCTAGATATTACCTGTTATTACGAGAAACACAACTGATTGGTTTTAGCTTCGTCACTGGATGTGTCACTTTTGCTGTAGCTTTGCCTACCGCGCTTCTTATAGGTTTCCTGTGGCTCTGGAGCAGCTCCAGTTTGGGCGAAGGTCAGCAGGA
>VSDK01014227.1:44168-96668 GCA_009767595.1 Symbiodinium kawagutii
GGCGAAGTGCAGCAGGAAACCCAAGACGGAAGAATCCCACGTGTCACCGGTTTTGGATGCGCCCCAAAGCCACTAGAGATTCTATGTTGCATATCTGGCTTATCAAACTAGAATGTATTTCTCTGTTGCATTTTACAGACTTCCAGTTTCTAGTTTGGGAGAAGGATACACGAAACGTAATCAGCTCCACCGCATTTTTGTTTTCTTTCCAAGGCCGGACTTGCGGTGAGTGCACTGTGAACGTGCCCAACATCAAGGCCTGCAGACATCTGTTTCCTTTCACAAAAGCAGCTCTGCAGTTGGCTGATCCCAAAGCCATGTCATGCCATTTCCATTAGACGATGCGGCTGACGCCCTTCCATTACCTTGCATCTCTGTGAGGAATTCAGCGACACGTGCAATGTCTACTGTAAGTACCAGCCCGGCAGGAAAACTCAGACTTGCAACTTGAGAGTCGATAGAGAGAGCGAGAGAGAGAGAGATTGAGACCCTTGCAGTTTTTGTAGGAAATGGCTGAATCGTGGGCAGACTTCCAATCCACGACTTCCATGGTTGAAATTTGTTGTATTCATTTGGTTCCGTTTTTCAGCGGTGAATCCCAGACCTGTCTTTTTCTGAATCACAAACATTTTCAAATTGGTCCTTCTGCCAAGGTTCTCCCAAATGCATCTCCGCATCTATTGCATACCATCCGGACTCCTGTGATGTAAAGTGTCAAGCTCAGCTGATGTTTGGAGTGGTCTAGGCACTTGATCAGGTGCTCCATTGCCACATGAAGATCAGGAAGTGAACTTCTGCAGTCCCCAAAAAAGGTTTGGAGAGAGATAAATCTAAGATAGATATACAACCTGCTTTCGATATTTCAAGCTTGCAAGTGGCACTCGTTTGCATGCTCGCTCAGTTTTTGCAAACACATCGGATCCAAAAATAAATTGGCAAGGGCAATGAGCGTGCAACTCGGGTCAAACGCGCTCTGTAGACACCTGTTGTTATTCACCCTGGAAATTTCCACCCCACCAGCGGCACCACAAATTTTGTGCACTGATAATTTCTGATTTATGATGCATGGCCACCACCGCCTGAGGATGGGAGCCTCCTGCGACTATAGATTCAGTCAGGCCTGGAAACTCAAAGTGTTCCACCCTGGAAGTGACATACTGTGACCGTGCTTGATACTGACTCAGTATGAATGGATGATGAACGGATGCGCAGCGCTGTACTGTTGAGTATCCCGCAGGATCAAGATGCAATTTGTGAGTGCGACAAGGCGGGCCTGTTCAGAGCATAGAAAGATAGCACATAGCCTGGCTGAGACAAGTGATAGTGTGCACCTCAAAGAATTTGCAACTTCCCTTTTTTAGATTTTCGAAGATTTTGGGAGCCAAGGTGTTGTATCCTCATCAAAAGGTTCAGGCACTGTTGGAAGCTCAGACCCTGTGAGGTTCTTGGAGTTGCAGGCCAAAACCGTGCTGTGATCATGTCAAGTCTGACAGGTATGCACAGTGTGGTGGCAAAGAATGGAGGGGCCGCAGCACATGTGAGGCTTCGGAATACCGTCAGTGTGCAACAAATCAAAGCCAGTTTCTATCCCCAAAAAATTATCATATCTTCAGTGTTCACTGCAGGCCGGTGCTGTGTGCAATGCATGGATCTCAGAGTCACTTTCGCGACCAGCCTCGACAGTTTGGTTTCCTGGTTTTCTAAGCTGTTTGTCGCATTTGTCGCCCAGATTGTTGATGAGTGGTACTCCCAGTGTGTGCCAGCTTTGGCAGCTGGCACCTCAGAGTGAGAGGTTCATTGTCATAGTTTCATGTAGTTTCAATATTCTACTCATAGGCTATTGCCATCCATGGCTATCCATGGCCATCCATGGCCATCCATGGCCGATTATGTGCATGTACAAACTACATTGCCTGTTATATACCGATGAGATTTACCACTATTTGAGAGGTTTTTGGATTTGCTCAGGCCCAGCCTGGTATCAAGTTCACGAGTGGAGAAGCTGAGCTGGTCGGAGCCTTGAGCAACATGCTACGAGCCTCAGCAAATCGAGCCCGGGCCTAGGCGGCTTCGCAGACTCCAATTGGTGGTGAGGAACGCGAGGGGCAGCAGTGCAAAGGGTGGCAAGTGCAGTTGTTGCTCGCAGCGGAAGTGTCCCTTGAAAGAAACATGAAGAAGTTGAAGTTGAAGTTGAAAGAAGTTGAAGTTGATGAAGTTGAAGTTGAAGTTGAAAGAAGTTGAAGTTGAAGTTGAAGTTGAAAGAAACATGAAGAAGTTGAAGTTGAAGTTGAAGTTGAAGAAGTTGCTGAGCACGGGTCCTTTGTTGTCACTCCTCTCCAGGAGGACCTGGGTGCCGGGCCGGTCCTTGGCGCAATGGCCGTGGCTGGTGTGGCTGGCGCAGCTGGCGCCGCGGCTGGCGAAGTGGTGGATGCTGCCTGTTCTGCTCATCCAGCGTGTGCTGATCTGAAGCCGATGTCTCAGTTGAAACGAAGTGATGGGCTGATCCCATGGCAGTTTGATACTTCAACTAACAGTGATCTACCCATGGTGATAGATTTTTTTAAAGGTTAAGTTTAATGGTTCAATGAAGTGCACATTTAAACACGTTAAAATCACATGGCATGTGTTTTTATGGAAATGCTTTGATCCCCAGAAGTTTCATGAGCCACGGCCACGGGATTCTTTGACAGCAGGCAATCTCTCTTGTATATCGGATATTTTTTTCTTTTTTCCCCAGATAGCTGACAAGCTATAAGGGGTTCTTACTTCTAAATAGTAGGGCCTCGAATCGGCGCTTCTTTTTGCCGCTGCTCTGCCGCTGCTCATGCTTGTCCCCCGTTGTCTCGTCTTTCTCCTTTGTCTCCCTTGTGGTTCTGGATCGGCGCTCTGTTTGCCGCTGCTCTGCCGCTGCTCATGCTTGTCCCCCGTTGTCTCGTCTTTCTCCTTTGTCTCCCTTGTGGTTCTGGATCGGCGCTCTGTTTGCCGCTGCTCTGCCGCTGCTCATGCTTGTCCCCCGTTGTCTCGTCTTTCTCCTTTGTCTCCCTTGTGGTTCTGGATCGGCGCTCTGTTTGCCGCTGCTCTGCCGCTGCTCATGCTTGTCTCCCTTTGTCTCCCCTTTGTCTCCCCGAGCTATGAAAAAATATTGTGCAGGGCGGGATAAAACACACACAACCTAAGATCTATGAAAATATTATTGCAAACAAACCATGCAATTCAAAACGCAGGTTTATGGTACGCACCCTGGAAATCTTTGTGTGCAAAGCGCCCGCTATCTGGGGTCTATGCTGGTGTAATTTCTCGTATATGGATAAGTATCCATTAACCTTGTACAACTAACCATTGTATGTCGGATATTCTTCGCCTTTCCGTTGATGAAGGCTGTCTGGCAATTGCTGCCCAAATGACGAAGCGGTACGGCTCCCAAACTGCTCGTGCAGAACCTTTGTGCAGTCGAATTTTCAACTTCCGAGGTCGTCCTTGGCTGCTGCAAGAACTTCGACCCGGCACATTTCTCAATTTCCTTATTTCATGTCATTTCATGTCATTTCATGTCATTCCAAATGCAAAGGATTTCCTTTCGATGAAGTGCTTTTAAATGCTTTAAATAGATTTCAGCCGCCTGAAGTTGACAATCGTAAACAGTGAAAGAGGCGATTGAAGAACGGAATGGAGTCACATGAGTGGAATTGCTGCCTGTTTCAGGATGCTGTTAGAGCGGTGCCAACTGAGCCACCAGCCGGGCCCTCATCAACTGTCGTGGAGAATCATGAATCTTCGGGTAAACTGATCAGCACTACGTCCTATCATTTCACAGCTTCCACTTGCTTGCATCAAAATAAAGGATGTATTGATCAAAGCAAAGGCAGAGAGTCCCAGATTTCTTTTTGACACAATAGACATCTGGTAAAATTGATTTTGGTCGCTCAGCTTCCATTGAGGTGATTTTTGCCACCGTTGCGCCAGCCACTGTTGCGCCATTGGTGACACCGCCTCCACCACCTTTACCGGTCCTGCTCCCAAGGGAACTCGCTGGGTTGCAGGCTGTTTTCGTGTGGAAACTTACAGGAAAGCCTTACCTGCTCACCTTTTGGAAAGGTCCCTTCAGCATAACTTGCAAGGACCAGTCCTACTGGAAGAATGGGACCACCCGGCCAACGCAGGCGATGGCAGTCTTAGAAGTGCTGCAAATCAGGATGCTTTCATTGTTTGTTGGTGGTAGAAATGGTGAAGGCAGAGCTGTCATGCCTTCCAGCAGAACCGAAAGGCTGCAGCATCTTGGCTCGGACAGACTCTTCTTTCTCTGCTGCATCTCATTCTTTTTGCACTCGTTCTGCTTTCTGATCTCTTTATGAGACTTTCTGCCTGTGCTCCATGTTTGTCCAAGGGATGATTTGTAGCACAGCATCTGAATCGACTGTGGCATTTCGCCTCTTTCGTTCTTTGCACATTCTTTCCAGATTGCCTGACCCCTTCGCAAAGCAAGGTGCCATCAAGAACAAGCTCATGTGCTTAAGTGAAGGGCTCAAGGTCTTGCAAGAAAGTTGGATCGCGATGGTTTATAAGTTCGACTTTGCTTTTCTTCAGCAAGATTGGAGAAGCGACGATAGATCAGATGCGAATGAATTTGACCTTCCCCCTGGCAGCCTTTTTTCCCTTCGCCGCAAGGCCATGCATTGGCCATGCATGTCTAACTTACACAGCACCGTCCTCCTTGCAGGTATTGGGCAGTCTTTTGTTTTTTCCCCAAAAGGATCTATGGCATTTGTTCAACATCATTTTACACAGCACATTCTTGCACAAGTTGTATTTACACAACTCGAGTTTTCACAGCGCGAGGTTTCCTCAGCAAAGCTCTTAGAAACCTTGGTTTCATTTTTTTCACGGCAGCGCTTTTACGCAGCCTTTTTCTTTATGCAATGCAATGAAACCTTTGAGCAATAATGTATCCCCCAAAACACTCCTAATTGCGCAGCAACTCTTTTGCCGCAACATAGCTTTGCACAACTTATGTTTATGCGACACAACGTATACAGTATCATTGCACAGCCACCTGCTTCCACACAGACACCATGCTTTCACGCCACACAACTTGTATCCAACAAAGCCTTTACATGCCTCTCAGCAACCCTCGTACGCAGAACATCTTTTGCACAACATGAGTTCGCACAACCGCACTTTCACACAGCCTTTACACGTCAAAGCTCTTGCACAAGAAAGGGAGTGCACAAGTCAAGTCTTCAGACTGCAAAGCTTTCCCCCACAACACGTGATATGTACTTTCAGCACTTGCTTGATTATCTCTGAGCTTTTCCACCACAATGCCTGACATTAATTGGAGGACTGGATTCCTTGCAAGCCTTGGCTTTCAAAGCAAAAGCTGCTCTCGTGAAAAAAGCCAACCAGCAGGAAGCCAGGCCAATTGTGAAGTGTACAAACAGGCTGAGCAAAAAGGGCTTCAACGGCCCACCGCAAGCATCGGCTGTGTCGGCTGTGCTTCCGCTCTCGGAGTAAGCGACGGCAGCAGAAGTACTTCCCCGGGCTCCAACGACGTCAGCGCATTGAGAGCATAAATTCTTAGTGGACCACAGTGTGGAATGAATAAGTGAAATACAGTAATAATGCCGATATATATACATATAGTAATACTAATTGGAATAAAAAGTCTACATTGATTGGATATCCACAGTAGACTTTACTTTCTTCACGATCGTATCGCACCAATCCAGTTGCTCATGCTCAGAGTTGCTGCCTCAACAACACCTCTTGTGCTTAGCTTCCCTCTTGCGTCAACGACCTGCCTCGTTTGCTGTAGGAAATGTCGCTGCGATACCAGCATTTGTTGCCTTTGGAGAGCTGATAAAGCCACCGCATCTCTGATGTAATCTGATGGCCCCATCTGAACGCTCCTAGGACCTGCACACTCGAAGCATCTGAGGCCGAGTGGATGGTCGCACTGGATACCAAGTCCATGGTCTCAATGTCGGTGGAGAGCCATGCGTTTGGTGCGGTGGCGGGTTCGAGACCTACACAACCCACCGCGTGTTGCATCCCTGAAAGCCTAAAAGATGACAAAGTGATCCTTTGCATTGATCAAGAGCAAGTTGCATCAAGTAAGTCCATGTTTTGAAACAAGTTTTGAAAGAATTGGTTCACACTGACTGAAACACAACGCGGGTGCCGTAGGCCCTGCACTGATTTCAGTGCTGCAGTTTGCGAGCCCTACGATTGGCTGATCCATGGCACTGGAAAGGTGCCACAGATCGCCGTGTTGGTGCAGCCGTGGGTAGCGGAGTGTTTTGGTCAGGCCTTCGGCTCTGTGAATGTCCTCCCCTGAGTGACAGAAAAAGAGAAAGAGAAAGAGAAAGAATACTAGAAAGAGAAAGATAGAAAGAGAATACTGAGAGAGAGAAAGAAAGAGATACAAAGAGAAAGAAAGATGGAGAGAGAGAGAGAGCACAATAGAAAATATGCTAGAAAATACCAGAAAATAGAAGAGAGAGAGAAAATCAAATAGAAAATAGAAGAGAGAGAGAGAGAGAGAGAGTAGGGACAGAGAGAGAGAGAGGGTGAGGACAGATGCAGATTTTGAGTGAGGATTATTTGGCAGTCAAACTCCAGACGTTGCGATGCCGCGAACTGAGGCACGTCATAGTCTGACTGTTGCCAGATGCCATGCTCCATCCTTAGCTTTCATGGCATCTCCTCGGCACTTTTAATGGACACCTCGAAGCAGAACTCTTGCACAGCACAATGCAACAAAATACGCTATGACTTTAGATGTCTCATCGGTTTTTTTACATGGCAAGTGGTCAATACCAACCAAAAAAGGAAAGGTGAGGATCTCAATTAAATGTGACTAGGGGTGTGTATTGTAATGCTACATGGCACAAACAAATTGACATAAGAATGCGCAGAATCACACAGAACACTGCAGCACAATGTGCTCGGATAATCATCTAAGACACTAGGTATGGTGGTTATATACACTAAGACAATAAGATGTATTACGAGAACCACTGTACTCATGTACTCATGTACTATGCTGTGACTAATTTGATATGAGCTACACTCAAAATTTACGTCATAATACTGAGCATTCGGAGGATCGTAGGGTTTCAGAAATCGATAAAAAACCTGAAAACGATAATACACTCACCAAAAAACGATGATAGATTGACTTGCAAAAACTTGAAAAAAGAGAATACACTCACTCAATTTAGATGACCTTGAGCCAAACATTAAATATTGAGCGTTGCTGAATATAGTATATAATCGTATTGGAAGAAATGCCAGAACAAATGAGCTTATGAGCTTATGCAGTATGATTATGATACTCACAATATGAAATTACAATAGTATGCAATTGACTAGAGTACAATATTATACGATGCGATAAGAGATGCTTCAAACGACATCACAATATTCCTCTTATGCGATACGTGTGCCTAATCATCAACTCCATGAAATATGATGCTATTGTTCCAATAACACGATATTGAACATAACATATATCTGAAGCGTATGTATCAGTATTTATAGAACAAGCAATTTCATGTATAACAGGCAGATGTGTTTGAGATGTGCCCCATGGAGCCAAGGAAGCCAAGAACTCTGTCTTCTCAGATGAGCAACTTTCGTGCTTGAAAGCATCAGAAGTTGGCTGCAATTCCCTTCGGGTGCGCCGGTGTGCAGCTATGGAAAGTACCTTGAAGAGAGCACTGAATGAACCGGTGAGGAATCGATGAATCGGTGAACAGAAAGGGATTGACACATTGAATTTGCAGGAGCGCGATCAGTGCTTGAGCAGCAAGGATGGACGCCCATACTCACAAGTCGCTGGTTTCAAGGTGCATTCTTTTGAATCAGGAACTCTTGATGGTTACTTCTTTCTGTTTTTGGTTGCTTTTTCCTGTTTTGGTGACGCAGACCAACAACCAACCCTGCGTTTGGTGCAGTGGTGCGTCTCAGCCTCAGAAGTCTTTGGCATCGATTCCTTGACTTGAAAATCAGTAGTTACAGAAAGGACCTGCCACTCCAACAACGACAACATGTGTGAGCCTTTCGATTTCGTCATGAACGGCGCAGGACAGTCTGAGTGAAATATGCTTTGGTGCTGTGCAAGTCTCCTCATGAGAACGGATCATGTACAAACATGTGCACTTGCAGAAACATTTAGAGAAGGGTATCAGGACGAATTGTTTGTCACTTGCAGAAGTTTCATTTCACCTCGCTGCTTGAGCGCGGTGAAGGACATGCCTTCGGCAGTAACACCGGTGCCCTGAACACGTACTGGGTGCCCGAGTGTCAGGCACGGAGAAACTCACCAGGTCAGCTCTGACGGCGGCTTTGGACGCTTTTGTGCAGGACGGCAAACTCATTCGGAAGCGCTACGGCAGTGCTGCTTTCGACCGGGGCCTCCCCAAGACCGTCCAGGGCTCAGATCTTGGGTTTTTGCGCAAGTACTGAAAGAGGCAAGTTTCTTAGGCATTTTTTTTGTCAGCATATCCGTAAGCAGGCATTGTGTTTACTCGGACAAGTTGAGATTGGAAGGTGAAATGCGGTGGCGTCGAGTCAACCTGGAACGGCATCAGCTGAAACCTGAGATGATCAGGGCTGCCGGTGTGTCTTCAAGGAGCTGCCGCTGAGTGCCATGGGATGCCATGGCTAAGGCAAAGTCTGTGGCGCTTGTGACGTCACAATCCCCAACATCAACGCGTGGGACCCAGACCCAGGAGATCTCCAAGATCAGGTCATGCGACTTGCGACTTGCTCTTAGGAGCGATTGACATTGCCATACATTTCCATTTAAGCATAGCATAGCACTCAAGGGAGATGGCACAGAGATGGCACAGAGATGGCACCATGCTTGATTGAACATGGTCACTCATGACACAATACTTTCCTTGACAAACAGACAAATTTACTATTTGATTTCGTGGAAGACAGGGCAAATCTCTTGATGAGTGAGAGTAGTTCGTGTGCTTGTTGCATTTGTTGATAGCTACCGACAGACGTGAAGGCCACGTACGGAACATGCGAGAAGTACTGCGCTGCGCAAGGCATGGTAGTGCAGAAGCATCAAAAAGACAAAGGATGAAGCAGATTGAACTGCAACTATAATGGGTAAGCAACTATAGCCAGAGCTGCTATAATGAATTGATGATGCCAATCTTGTTCCAAAGTGGGAAAGCAACTAAAAAGTTGACTCTGAGGATGAGCCATGACTGTTCCATCATGGCTCGTTCAGCGCGGGCTGGTTCCATCTTGAAGCAGTGCAGGTGGCAGGAAATGCGCAGCATCGGGTTTGGCATACACACATGACTGCCAAGTGCAGGGAGTGGAGTTGCTTCGGCCTGATTGTTTTGCTGTCCATGTGTTCAATCACTTCGATGATCTCGAAGTAAATCAGTATAAATCAGTTAATCATAGAATATCATAGTCAATCTATGTCAATCTATTTTTTTTGAAGCTGAAATATTGCGCTGATGATTTTGCCTGTTCTTCCAGTTGCGCATTTTGGTGCGCCAGTTACCTGCTGCTGTGCAATACACCTTTTGAAGAGGGCGAAGCTGCTCGCTGTAGATGCCAGTCTGGAGAGGCAGGCTATGGCACGAGTGGATTGTCTCGGTGTAAGGAATTTCCACGGCAATCCAACCCAAAAGTGAACCCTGTTTCAATGATGGTAAGCCTGGGAAGCTGACCAAATATCGCCAGCTGTTCATGTAGACTTTTGTCCTGGCCTTCCGGTTGAGCGATGCAGAAGTAGTTGCCTTTTGCTTGGATAGGCCATCTCTTCTGTTGATGATGATAGCTATGATGCATGGATGATGGATAGCGATGCTTGGCACCTCTGTCGCCCGTCTCAAGCTTGCAGGTGGCCACTCAGACAGCGACAGCATCCGCAGCTTTGCCACAGCCTCCGTGATGGGCTTAGATGAAGCTCTTGGGAAACGAAGCAGAGCTGGGGTCAGCCCAAAATCCTAAGGAGAGCTTACCAAAGAATTTGTATTACTAGCGCAAAAATCTAGTACTAAGGGGAACTCAGTGCCTAAGCAGAGCTTCGCCGAGTTTGCAGAGTTGCTTTAGGTACTCCCAGTGCGGTGGCAAGGGCTGGACTGGTTCGACCAAATGCCAGGCTTGGCGTAGCGGTCAGCGGATAACCACAGAGATGAAGCCAAGATGGGCCAAGATGGGTTGCCTCGGGTGCTCTTTGGCACTTCCACCTGCCACTCTGACTGTGCTTGGAGGTCTTCAACACCTGCGCAGTTGCCTGGTTGCAAGTGACTACGTCACCTTTGTTGTTTTTGCAGAAGTCCTTCCTGTTGCATCATTCATTTCATTTCATTTCATTCTTTATTGCATCATTTGAGTTTTTTGGTTTGTTGCGACAGGTGGTCAACGAATGGTACAGCCAATGCCTGCCAGGAGTGCTTTTGTGGCATGTTTCCTGCGCAGAGACGGCGTGGGTAGCTGGTGCTTCGTTATCCTTGATCTTCTGCCAGGTGGTGTCGAATCCAGACCAGGCTGCTGAGGCAGCAAGCCAAGCAGCACAGGCTCAAGCTTTGGGTTGAAAACTTTGGTCATTGCTTGAAAAGAAGTGCATTAATTTTGCATCAATTTCCAGAGTATGCACATTTTTTTCAGACTCAATATTTGTACTTCAAAAAGTCACGAGGACTGAGCTTTTTGACTCTGCAGGCTGCTGGAAAGTCGTTGGAAGAGCAGGCCAGGTTCTGAAGCGGGATAGCCTAAGCTACCTGAGTTTAAAGTAATTTCCTACATTTGCCTGCTAGGGTTTGCTTCAGAAGTATTGCTTATCTTTCCATTCCCCCAGGTCCCCCTCCTTCCAACTTCGTGTTGTTGGATTCCTTCAGATTTTAATTTTAAAAGCACGAAAAGCAAACGCTTCCAGGCAAGCCTTTATCAATTTATCAGCCATGATTTTATCATCCTTTATTTTGACTAAAACTATCATTTACTCCCCTGTTTGACCGTCTGACCAGAGCCTCATGTCTTCCTTTCCTCATGCTTCAATGACCTCCTGTGTCTTCCTATTTTTCACAGTCGCTTCATTTGTCATTGCGGCTGGACACTGGTGGTTTGCAGAGATTGAGCATGGTGCAGTACACTTAACCAGGATTCATGGGAATTGCATGTCAATCCCTCAGGGTTGTTTTCGGCTAACACATGATTCATGATGGTGTTTCTCTTCATTCAGCGGATGCCCGTTACACTGTTGAATTGTTGGTGGTTTGACCGTGGTGCATTATAGTATAGCTGTACTGATCTTATTGCTGGTCCACTCATGGTTTTTGATGGCAAACTCACAGTCATGGAAAATGGTCATGAATCATGGCAATTGATTTTTCATCATGGTGAATGATAGTTTCCATCCTGATTTGTCCCCCTCCTTCGGGTACTAAAATCGACACGATTCATGTTTCCCACACTCGTGGTCATCCACTTTCCTCTCCCACATGCCTATATTTTGTCCATAGCCTTCTCTCAAGCTTTGCAGGGGAGTGTTGAGCAACAACTTTTGCGCTTTAGAATTCGCCAAAATGAATCTTACATAAATCATATAGATATATAGATCTCATGATATTTTCGTTGACAAAAACAGAGGTCTCAGTAGGTTCTGCCCAGGCAACCTATGCTGGACAAGCCGCCTCGGAAGCGGCCAAGGTGGCCAACTTGCCACCCGCCACCCAGGTGTGGAGCTGTGCCGCTTGTGGCATGTGGTGTAGCCCCGGCGCTCACAGGCCACTCGGGCCTATGTTGGTGCAGCTGGAACTGCGGATGAGAGCGGCATGGCTCGCGAGGAGGCGAAGCATGGGGTTTTTGCAAAGTGCCAAGATGGACCCAAGGTCCTACTGTTACTTTCAAGGGCCAAGATGGACCAAGGTCCAAGAGGACTTTGGGAATTCTCTATGGGGGGAATTGTATACGTCTCTGATCTGACGAGACCGACGTGCCACATGCGACATCATGGGACTCCCTGCGGGTGAATCCCAGATTTGAGGCGAACAATGTTGGTGTACAAGCCGTGAAGGATGCTCTTCAAGATGCTGGCGTGCCAAGCGACCAGGCTCAGTGACGGTGAAGCAAGGTTTGTTTTCAGCACGAGAGTTGCACCGAAGTTGTACAAGCTACGCTGTAGATTGCTGGGTTACAAGTGCTGTATGCTGTACATGGCCAGCCTGGCTGCCAGGTGGATCGTATGGAAGACCAGGCAGTGGCTGAGGGAAAGGCGCCAAACTGGGCCCGGGACAAATCTGACCTTCCTTTGTTTTGAGGATGGGGATCACAGGATGCATCAAGACTGTAACTGTGATTGTGCACACTTGACAGATGATTGTCTTTGGAGAGGAGCATGGTTCTCAGAAACACAGGGTCCAAGAAGTCACAGCTTGTGGATGGCTTGTGGGCGGGGTTGATTCATTTTTGGACACGGACTTGTCCACTGAGGCAGGATGAAAGGTCTGCTCCCTACATTGCGGGCGAGGCGGCCTACAATCAGGCCCACGATGCTGGCCTGACGAAGGAGGACGGTCAAGTCAAGACTGTGGGTGTCACCAGACAGGATGTATCATGAAGATTGGTGTGTCATTTGCAAAACTGAGAGCAGACACGCGACAGACCATTCATTTTACTGACATCAAATAGACAATTTCGATCAATTTTGATCCATTTCTTTTATTTGGGATTTTCTCCACTCCCTCTTGTCTGTTCCACGCTTTGGCTTGCAAACTTCTTCCCCTTCCTCGCACATCCCTGTTACTTTGCATGGCTTTTGTCAGCCTGCTTTGGCAGGAGAAATGCATCAAGGCATACGAAGCAGCTTGGAAAACGGCCAAGGCACAGCTATTGGAAAGTAAGATGAAGACTGAAGAGTTTAAAGAATCTTCACTCATCTTTGACCCTGCTTTTGGCCTGCTTGACCATGCTTGACCTCCACGGATTCACCTTCGCTTCAAGGCCAACGGCAAGGTGGGTGAGCAGATCACCGTCGTGGCGGCAGATGTCCTGACGAAGTTGGCCAAGAAGATGGAGATGACTCCCGAGGAGGAGATCCACTGCTCCGTGGCAGCTGCCCAGGCGCAGGGGAGAGATCTTCGACCGCCAAACAGAAGTGACTCCGTTTGGGGAAGTCGAAAAAACTCCTTGGGAGAAGCTCCTTGGGAGAAGTCTTTAGGGAAATTTTTTGGAATCTGATGAGTTTTAGGAGTCAAATGGACTTGGGTAGAGAAGTTGCCGTGTGCAGAGTCTCAATCTGGTTGCAGGTTTAGCCACTTCGCCTTACCTGCAGCGCTTAGCTACTGTGTTTTGAGCTCCTGACAGGAACTGAGCAAGAGAAACGGCGGCTTTTCTGATGACGTCGCGTCATCCATGCACAATGCCGGAGTCGCTGTGGCAACAGGTGCTGGTGTGGCGGCTGCGCAGGCCCCATGTGCATTCACTTCTTTGTTCTGCGGAGTGAATTTCTTGAAACTTGCTTATCACACTTCATGGCCAGAGCAAGTCCTTTCAGCAGACTTGAAAAGATGTTTGCCTTAAAATCTCCAACTGCTACAAGCTTTTGGACTTGATGGGAGTTTTGTGAACCAGTCCCACTTGCAGCAGATTGCCTGGCTTGTTTGGATCCTTTTGGATAGGGGTAGTTTGGCACCAGATCATCCTAGCCAAGCCACCGTTGTTGGATCTTTTTGCATTTCTTTGGTCTGAGTACTCTGTTTTGGTTGCGGCACTGCCTATAGAGGCCTTGTCTTAGATATCAAACACTGACAGGTGGAGACACAAGTGGCTGTGGCATTGAAGGAGCTTTCTCAACCTCTGAACTCCAAGACGTTTTGCTTCAGCACCAAGAAAATACATAAATTGCTGCCACTCTTGGTCTCTTTGTTTCTAGTCTTGGCAGGACGTCGAGACTTCACAGGCTGACAAGCTCGACGAAACCAAGATGAATGAAATCATGAGCAAGTGTTTGGCAGCTGGTCAGGCAGGGGGATTTCTATACAGTTTTTTTCAGCTTTCACCAGGGTCACAGCGTCGTTGGCATACTGGACAGGCAGCAGGAGCCAAAGCACCCGAGAGTGCAGCCATCGAAGCCGCCAACATTGGAAAAGCCCTTGGAATGTCTGGCGTTGACACTGCACAGGCTGCAAGGAGAGGGCGAGTCTTACCTGCGACCCTGCGAGCATTTGTGTCGTCTCTGACCGTCGCAGGAAGTGTGCATATGAAGCTGCCATCGCATCTGGCCGAAGTCCGGTGGAGGTCCTCTGCATTCTGCGGTGGGAGGATCCTATGTCAACACTGTGAATGCTTTTAGAGACAGTCTTTGTTCGAGGTTTTTGGTTTTTTTCTTGATTGGCTGTTGCTTGAGGAGCCAAGGAAAGGTTTGAGGAAGCACCCTTTCAGCCAGTTTTCCCCATTTTCTTGAGAGCTTGTAACGTCACAAAACTAAGGGAAAAGTGTGAAGATGCTTGTGGCAGGCCACGGCAACAGCTGAAGCCAGCCGCTCCATGGCACGGGACCTGGGATCGGATCAGGACTGGACAGTTCAATCTGAGAAAAAAGCCGACAGGTCCTAGTTCCATCCAGTTCCCAGGTCCTGTTGCAATGTGTTAAGGTTCCATCTGTGGTCACCAGTCCATCTGATGGCGACTCTATTCATCCAGATGCTTTGCAGAACATTGGCACCTTGGCTTCGAAGAACTCTGGAATTTCACTGGTCCAAAACGTCTCTATACTACTTGCATCAACTTGCAAAACGACGTTTGCATCGGAAGCGAATCTGAGGCAAGGACTGCTGGCTTCCATGCGGAAAAACGCCTGGAGCCTCAGTCAATCGCGTGTTGATGATCTGTCGTCATTCCCTAGATGGTCACCAACGAACTAACCACCAACCACCAACCAACCAATCATCACAGTGTTTCATCCAGCAGATTCAGCTTGGTCAAATTTGGTCAATGTGATCCACGGATTGCGAAGCTTTGACCAAGCACTTCTGCGAAGCCAAGTTCTGGGCTTTGCGCTTTCTGTGGTTTGGGCAACGCCTGTTGCCGCGGGTCCGAACCTGAGACGAGCCTTGATCGAGCACGGTTGCAGGGTGTAGGGCAACATGTTTGATACATCAGCTGCTTTCCTCCTCTTATGCAAAGGCGTAGCTTGAACGATCCTTGTTGCAAATCAGAAACACTGACACTTCAGGGACGAGACCAATCCTCCCAAGGCATGTCAGGGCGCCGGCGCCTTATGCTTTCGAAGTCATTGAAAAACTTGGAGAGGCAAAGAAATCTGCATCTGACTATCATGGAAGCTAGCGTTGGCTCAGTTGATTCTTGCTTTTGCTCGTAGGCAGGTAGCCTCCGGTCTCTTTCAGTTGACCTACGCTGACAGTATCACCTCATTGTCCCTCATCATCCACACTTATTGACCTTTTCCAAACATGAGCTTCATCATTTCGTTCTCACCGGCATGACCATCATCCTTTACCAAATCATGTTGATCCTGCAAAACCCATAGCTTTCATTCATCCTTCCGGCACGTCAACATACTGGGCTTTTCCACAGGGAGAGATCTCAGGGGCCTGTTCTACCGAGGTTGTGGTGAATACCTGGCACCACTCCTGTGTTAAGCCAGTTGATCCGACATCGGCAGGAGTCCCAGATAGGGAATCTTAGGGATGCCGTTTTGACAACGCATTCAATCGAGCACGGAGGAAGTTATCTGAAGGTTAAGATGACCCATGTTGACGAACACACAGGACACTTATTGAACACCATGAATCAATGTGAATCAGTGTGTTCTTGAACCGAGGATACGGACGATCTCTCCCGTGGTGTTGAAAGTGCTATGATTTATGCAGGAGCCAGGGCCAAGGGTGATGAAATGGCAGATGCAGCCAAGGAGGAGGGCGAGTCAGTGCAGGGTCAAGTGGCCGCTGCTGCTGATGGTGCAATGGACAGCATGAAGGATGAAAATGCGAAGATCTCGGATGTGGTCAGTGCAGCCTACAAGTCTGCCAAAGAAACCGGTCTTGAAGAGGGCATGACCGAACCTGCTGCGCAGACGGCAGCTGTTGAAGCCATCAAGGATGAGTTGGAGAAGTCTGGTATGTCAAGTGCAGAGGCCTGGAATGGAAGTTGTGAAATGAAGATGCAAAAGATATCTAAAGATCAAGCTTGCAATTGCGGTATGGCTCCCAAGGCTCCGACATCAAAGTGTAAGAAAGCATTTCCTCTTCTATAATTTGTTTTACTAGGACTTTGTCAATTATTTACTGGTTCTGAATGCTGAGACGGGGTACTTTTTGGCACTGGACAGATTGCAGGCAACAGCCATCTCAGTCAGTGCTGCTACGACGGCCACCAGTGTTGTGGTGGCACCAACTGTCCAGGTCCCAGTGATTGAATGCCTAAAAGCAAAGCTCAGTCTCACTCAACTGATTGAACTTTTGGACCATTACTTTTTGAGGTTTATGTTTAAAATTGGTCAAACCATGGGTTTCGGAATTGAGGTCAACATCCATGGTGGAGGTGGAAAGACCGGTGCTGCCGCTGTTCCACCCCCGATTGAGACTCCGACTACACCTGCGCCCGTGGCAACACTTGCCCCAGACACGACAACTGAGCCCGTGGAAGTTACAGCGGCTCCACTTGCAACAGTAGCTCCGGAGGCAACCCCTGCACCGGTGGCAACCATTGAACCAGCTACTACCATTGCACCAGCAACTATTGCTCCAGTTGAGACCGTGGAAGCAGCCACCATTGCCCCTGTTGCAACTCCTGCACCCATTGAAGTGCCGGAATTGACAACGGTCCCTCCACCAGAAATTGTTTGAACCTCGGTTCAGTCATGTTGCTGTGAAGAACTCTGGAATCCGAAAAATTGTGGAAGCTTGTGTCTTACAATGCTTTGCACACCCCAAAGCCTCCATTCCCTGGACTCCATTCTTTCCTTCAGCCATCGCCAAGGCCACCCTACCCCCCGTGACACAGAACAAGGCGAGATTGGTAGCTCTGAGGACTGGAAGAGTGTGAGTCGAGCCGATCATTGCAGGTTGGTGCTGCGGAGGCGACCGCCACGATTGCCGTGGCAGTGTTTGTCTTAGCATGGGCAGCGACATCAAATCCAGCACCAGCACTTAAAGACGCATCTTCGCACAAGATTTCGAGCTAAGGGAAGCGAACTTCCAGACGTCTCCTCGATGTCTGATGCAGTGGGGACCTGGTGTCAGAATGCCAACATGAACATGTTCCGTTCTTCCTGACTCGCCTCAGGTTCAAGTGGGAGTTGATGCTGCTGATCTGAAGAAAACAGACGGCGCTGATGTGGACTCTCAGGCCAGTTCAATGTTGCTGAGTGGATGGATAGTGATGGAAAGATGGAAGAATGATGGAGAACGTGATGCCAGAAATCTGTGTCTTGTTGAGCTCCAGGCCTTAGTTGCCGCGGGTACCACTGGATCTTATGCCCTGTCCTTAAAGCTGCAAAAATGGTAGAGATCCATCTTTGATAGCATCTGAATGATAAATCCTGTGAAATTCCATCCAACAGATTATGTACAGATAGAAATCCCATTGCACTCATTGGAACCTTGAAGTTGTGCTACTCAGGCAGCAGCAGATGGATACACCCAGGATTCCGCTGAGGAGGAAGCTGCAAAGGCCGCAGGGAAGCTCTTCCAAAGTTGAACATTTGCCTCAGATCTTAAAAGAAATCAACATAAGTGGAAGCATATGTGGATGATTTTGGATGAATTGTTGACAGAAGAATCTTCATAGCTCAACACACACACACACATCTCATTCAGTGGTTCCGTTTCAGCTTCTGGAGTTCCATGGCAACGGATCTCCAAGTTCCATTCCCAACTCTGACTACCAGGTGGCCAAGTATATCTACATGCGATCAGGAATGCCTGCCGAACAGGCGAGCTGTCAGAAGCAACGGCACGAAACAACAGGAACATATAGTGGAATCATGTAGAATCTATGATCATCCATGGACATTTCAGTTTCCTTGCCAGTGTTTTCTCTGATGGAGGCTGGTGCTTTGGCTTTGACAACTGCCGCGCCGGAAGCATAGTGGGGGAAGGTGACGAGATGTGAGAAGCAGTGAGAGAAGGGGCTTTGGCGATATTGCTTTGACCTTCTCCTTTGTTCTGTGCCGCAACAATCACCAGTAGACTTAAGCTGAGGAAAGCAAGAGCTGATCAAGGTGGAAGTTTTGCTGGGGCCCTACAGACAAAATCAACCGTTTTCATCTTTTTTGATAAATTGCCTGTCAACCTCGGCAAGATGAGGAACAACCAGGCCTGCTTCAGAGGCATGAATTCTCTGTGCAGCTCTGAGATATGATTACATTTCACAGAACAGCTACAAAAGGCGCCAGGCCGTCACTGGTGGCTCAGTCATGTGGATGTGCGCAAGCCATGCTACAGTTCCTGGGTGCAGTTCTGGTCAGGAATATAAAATGGAGTGCAGGCAAGTGGTTCTGTTAAGAATCCAGATAGGAAGCGTTGCGTGTTTGTACTTCAAGTCGTCATGGTGCTGCCACAGAGTTTATGGATGCTGTGGTGCTTTGGAGTTTGGGTGCTGGCACGCGATGAAAAACGGAGTAAGAGCTGTACATTAAGCCTCTTCAGTGGGTGGACTGCTAGCTCTCTGATGCCCCATTTCTTCAGCAGATCAGCGACAGGAAAATTTGCATTTCAATAGCGTGCTCACAGCGGGAAGCCACACAGTGGTGCAGGTGCTGTGCTTGTGCCCTCAGCATCCCTCAGCCTGGGAGTGACTCTGAGGATTGCTGGGAACCATGTGGAGAGAAAGCCGGCTACTGTCCAGACTACTGCGGAACAGGAAATGCTTGCTTGCTCCTCAGGAAATTTCGAAACATCCGGGCGCATTGCCAAACATCACAACTCGTATCTCCAGTGCAATAGAGGGGGTTCGAACAGGTTTTTGCCAATATCTACAGTTTTGTGGGGTCGCAGCTCCCGATATCCATTGTGCATTTGCACCTTTTTTTCCCTGAGACTTCTGTGACGCACAGCCATGCAACTATCAGCATCCGTTGACACCTAGGCTGCCGAAAGACTGGTGATATTGTCGTCCCCCGTGAGTGCAAAGGAGTTCAAGGCTTAGTGTTGGTTCCAACTTTCCTTCCGAGGCAAATCCAAAGTTATGCAGTGATGCTTTCAGATCTTAAACTCTATAGCAAGCCTTGAACCATTGGTCATATACTGCATAGCAGCAGGCTGACAAGAATTTCTTTTTGAACTAATTCTTACAAACTCCTCCTTTCATCCTCTACCTGTATCGCCAAGATCTTCAATTTCTACACCCCGCATTACGAGTGTGTCAAGCCAACGGCGTGGGGCTAAGTTTCTCCAGCTGATTACTTTCTGTTTTGCACAAGCAACGACAGAAGCTGCTCTAAGATGGAAATTTTCCAAAGCAACATTCTGGGATTTTTCGTAAAGATCTTCTTCGCAGAATTCTTGGGAGAGTTTATTTCCTTGTTGATAAAGGTTTCTGTTTACGTTTTTTCTTAGGCTGTTTACATTCCGGCTTACGAGAGAGCAGCTGCGGAGGTCGGGGATTTGGCAGTGGCCCCATCTCCTCAAAAAAAAAAGCCCCCATAGATCAAGTCTTCTCACTAAGCTGATGGGAACGCCTATGTTTGTCCGGTCCCGCAGCTCTCAAAAAGAAAGTCGCCCAGCACTTGCAGTGAAATGAAGTGCTGGAACACAACTGTGAGGTCTCAAAAGTAATTTGATTTCTTTCACTATCTGTCAATGTAATTTTTCCTTGATTTCGGTCCGAACACATCATATTTTATTCATGTAATTTCTGACAGCGGAATTGATTTGCATCTGCTTTGTTGTGTTCTGCCTGCAGGGCTCTACAGGCGAAGTAACTTCGGAGGAGACATCCACCTCAACTGAGGCAGGAAAGATTGAGAGTAATGTCAAGTGAGACCCGGGGTTTCCGCTTGAGTGCAGCTTGAGGTTGTTTTTTGTTGAGTGTTCGGATTCTGACATTGCCACTCCAGGTCCCAAAGGTTTCTTTAAATCTAGTTTCTTCCGGAGAGAACAGCTTTATATAGTTGATATTCTCTACATTTTTTGGCGCGCACATTTCAAAGGAGAAGCCTGCCCTTTTCAGCACTGGATCCTACATTGCAGTCGGGAGCTTCAATTCAGAGTTCAGAAACAGAAGCAGAGAGTTAGTTAAGAATTCAATTTATTGAGGTGGGTGCCTGTATTGTGGCGTGCCTCTTTGCCGGACTTGCAGGCTTTCGATTCTGAAGACAGTCAAGGATGTCATATACATACTGTAGATTACATATTCTCAAATTTGGTGTATGTTGCGAAGACTTGATCAATGCCTTCATTGCTTATGCACGGATGAGCACGGACAATCACGTATTCACATTATCTATTCACAATATATATATATATATAAATAAATAAATAATATATATATATACACAAATCCTATCGCATCTTCAAGTTCCGCCAACGAAAGTCTTGCCTTTCCAATCGCAGCCTGGCACCTCTCCGACTCCGAGAGCAAAAGAATCTACTCGGGCAAGGCCATGCGCTATACTGAGGCCCAGCTTGAACACCATGGAACACCATGCGACAGACATGGAACAGACATGAAACAGACATGGAATAGACAGGAAACCGCGGCTGCATTGCCATTTGCACCACCTTTAAGCGAGAATGGTTGTAACTGTTGCCTGAGAGGTATCCGCTGCTTCTCCTGCAAGTGCTGCCGATTTGGAGCTGCAGGCGCGCCTCGCTGCATCACAGTTTTTGCTCAGTTTCTTGAGCCATTTGCCACCGGAGCCGAAGGCTCCTCTAGCTCGAAATGGGGCCATGGCCGCGGCAGCTCCTGCTGCCTCTATGCAAATGGCACGAAGCTTAGAATCTCTTCCCTTTGCTAAGTTTATCAGAGATGTTGGGCATAGATTGAGCCACTGACTCGATGAACTTCTATGGCAGTCCTGAGTCCTGATTGTTTTTGGTGTAGCCAGGCTGCTCCAATGCAAAGCTCAGTGGCAGTACCGTGTGAGTCTCAGAGGGCGGCAGGGCGATTTAGTCAAGATCACTTCAAACCTAGCCCTCGAGACTTCCCTGAGGTATGCCAGCTTGCCATACATGCAGGACATTCCAGATTCCATTGCGAGAGAGCAACGGTGACAAATTGAGAATCTTGACTTCGGTTGAATTGTTTGCTTTGGGCTTTGGCAGTCAAAGAATGCAAACATCATAGTCTCCTTTAAACAGGCAGGACTAAGCGTTGCCAGCGCCGCCCCGATGATGGCAGTGGCCTCATTTGTCTCTGGTTGTACATTGATGCCTTGAGCTGTTGTTTTTGTTTTGAAGGTAGCAGCACCAATGGCTGTGCCAGTTGCAGGGCTCCCAGTACTGGGCGAAAGCTGGGACTGGGAGAAAGCTGGGAGCAGTACAGCCTGAAAGCCTTGCTTCAGTATGGCCTTGCTCCTGAAAAATTTGATCTGAAGAGCGAGCTGCAGCGCTTCCAGTATCTCGAGTAGCTCAGGCTGCGCCGGTGACTGTCACAGCTGCTCCAGTGACTGTGGCTGCTCCTATGGCGGGAAGCTGAGGAATGGACAGAACAAATGGTGGTTTCTCAAGGTACCGGGGTACCCGCAAATCATCCAAAAGTAATCAGTATTGGCAACCATTTTTGGGCGTTCCCTATTTTGAGAAAACCCATGTAGATTATAAAGATTATATCGAATGCACGAGATACGTACTCCACATGTATAAGTATGTTCACAGACAGAATAGGCATTTTGTGGTCACTTTGGAATGCTGAGCAGTTGGATTATTGGTCCCTTTTGAAATCAGACGATGAGGTAGCGATGCCAGCAGCCGGCTACACTGGGGTTCCCGTCTCCAGCTTACAACGTATACAACGGACACATTTTCACAGCGACAAAAAGACTGGTGAGAACAAACCGCTTGACACACCGGTCGAGGCTGTTCAAGGCTACAATCACCACCTACCTTCCCTTGTGTGTCTATCCCCCCTTATCCTCTCCTATCCTATTCTATCTATATATTCCATCCTATCCTTTCACCTATCCCATCCCATCCCATCCCATTTGATCCTATCCTAGCCTGTCCTATCCTATCACTTCCTATCCTATTCTATCCTATTCTTTCCTATTCATCCTATTCTATCCATCTATCATACTTGAAGATCAACAGATACTGCGGCTGTGTCCACTGCTGAAGATAAGATCAGCAACTGCTGCCGGTGCCATGGAATCTGCAAGGTGGAGATATACAAAAGTGCACATATTGCCAAGGGATTTAGCACTTTTTCCTTAAGGTGGAGAGCTTTCTGTGCCTGCGACAAAACAGTGACCCTAGGTCATCAAGTGGTGCCCATGCCTTGCAAAATAGCAGCCAAGTTTACTTTCATGAAACACGAAACTGGCGACGAAAACAATGGTTCACCACGATTCGCAGTCGCACTTTATTTGGGCTCTCAGCACATTTTCTAAACCGAGCGTTTCGTGCGAGACTTCACGGTTTCCAAGAGCTCTTGAAAAAACGCTTCGACCCCCTGGTCTTTCGCAAGCTGATCTCGTCAATCCCTCCGGTGCTGCAGCTTTGCCAGAGCTTTCTCAAAAAATCGCAAAGTACAGCTGCTTTTCTTTGTGACTTTTTTTGCCATATCATGCTGCAATTGTCAGTTTGTCGGTAACGAAAAGTTCCTCTTGACAATTCAAACTTCTTTCTATGGCCAATGTTCCTTCTCTACACGAATACCGCCCGACGATAGGTTAAACCTGTTGCCCACGTCAGAATTTGATCAAACCAGTGGGTATGTTTTGCCCCAGCACATGGATGAAATTTTCACAGAAAGAGTGGAACATATTAGAGATTTGCTGGATAGCGTGTTCAAACATGTTCATGTTCACACACAACTCCTGGAAGTGGTTCTGGGACCGTAGTGCTAGTGCACATACGCATTCCATTCCGCAGCATAATGAAGGGGGTCATCAAACAAATTGGGAAATTGATCCAGATTCAGACAGTACGCCTGTTGCGAAATCAAGTGTGAACAACAATGCTGAAGTAATATCTGCCATATCACTTGTGAGGCTGCAAGTGCTGCAACCGGATCTATGTATGGAGGTTTAATGGTCAAAGCCTCATTGCATTGAGTATGATACAGTCCGGAAAGACGCATTCATTGTGGCAATGACAACATTTGCATTTGTCACGTAGCTTTGCCTTGACGTTGAACTCAACGTTTCCTTTCTGCAGGATCAATTTGATCGAATTGATGCAAATCATGACGGAGTACTGCAGAGATCCGAGTGGGATCAGGCCACGACTGAAGCCATGAAGGGCCGTGCCTTATTTTCAGAATTGAGGCACTGTTGCATGCCTTCTGAAAATAATGGTTTCATGATTTGTACAAGTGTTTGGTTTCAAATTAGTGTTTGCACAAATTGAAACCAAGCACTTTGAATTGGCCAGGCTCGTCGATGATGGAGTCCACATCCCAGCTGCTCAATGTTTGTGCTAGACATTTGCCATAGTGACTTGCAGATGTTCTGTGTTTTTTCACTTGCAGCCTTTGAGTTTTGCTGTGTTTTCTTCTGAGATTGGGTTGCCAAGATCCTTCCTTACAACTTGATGCAAAGTCACCACCGTGTTTTTCTGCCCATCATTCACTATCTATCACCTTCGATCTTCTCTAAGGAATCGGTTAACGTATTTCAGATGGCACAAAGTCTGAGACCCCATTTGGCACTCCTGCTCGAAGGCGATGCTCGATGCATGTCAGTTTCTGACACATCAACAGCGAGACTAACGCCGCACAACCGGCCCCGACTTTGCCAGGTAAGTAGGGTGCTTTGATGGATTTTGGCTCAGCCGGGATCTCAGCACGATCGAAACACGGGAGTAGAACGCAAATGGGAAAATACACTGATAATGCCGATAATGCCAATAATTCGTATGTATATATATGAATAATGTAAATAATTATATATATACACACTTTTTTTCATTATGTGTATAACATACTCACGCATATGTATAATAATGTACATATATATATATATACACACAGATGTGTAATATTATGTATTAGTCAATTTACACGAATGCAAACTGATTAATTAAACAGCATCAAAATCAAATGAAGAGTAGTAAGAGTTATAATTAGTTCACTTGATTCTGTCGCACTGAAAGGTCACCTTTTCAAAAGGCGTTTGCTGCAGGCATGAAAACTGTGCTTGCCAGCCCCATGATTGGAGTCATTTCAGTGCTTGATCTCATGCCTTTCCATGCATTTCAGTCGCAGAAGCTACGGGAGTTGCCTTATGGCAGTTGCCTTCTTCCTGCAGTTGCCGCAGTTGCCTTTGTCTTTTGTTGGGGAACATGAGAGTCTGCCTTTTAAGCGCCTTCGTGTCGTACAGGATGGGATGCTCACGACCTTGCAGGGCACAGACCTGTGAAGTCACGAGTTTCGATGGTGGGCGAGTCTCTCCAATTTTAAGCTGCCATGTGGATGTCTTGTCACAACTCATATGATTGATCTGGTAGGTGTGTATACTCATTCGTGATTTCCTGCAGCTCGACTCTCGCCGTCCTTCTTTTGATTTCCTGCAGCCGCCAAATTCAATATAGTTATTGGGTCTGACCAGATGTGAACCGAGAACGTTCTCCGGATCCATTGGAACCTTGTCCCAAAAACAATTGTTGCCCTTTTGATCACATCTGCTCTGACCTGGCATTTCCCAATGTGGACAAGGCCTGAACTGCTCAAACGCGCAGAGTGTAAAAAAGCCAACCAGATATACGATGTGTGCGAAAGTAAGCAGCCTGGAAGATTTCACACGAAGCCTGGACAGGGCGCTGCTTTCACTATTTGCGACACGTGCGTGAAACTTTGATCTCAGCATTTCGAGGAAAGAGCATCGCTTGGAAAGCATCGCAGAAGTAGATGCACCAAAAACAGTGGTTTAAGAATTGCATTGCGATCTCGACCACGGAAAGTCCATGAAAATATGTCAAAATCAAGGTCCCAAATGGGTAAATTGGATTCTTCTGAAACTTTGTGGAGGTTCGTCTCCTCGTAGCACGGCATTTGCAAGACATGGAAGCCAATGCGCATGCACCGATGTTGGAAGGCACCGATGTCAAGGATCCACGATGAGACAAAGCAGGCTCCGCCACAATCATTAGCCACAAATCCTGGTGTAAATTCCAAGGTTGATACAATTTGACATCAAACGATTTGGTCTTTTTCATGAACCTTTGGAATGTTGGAGATTCTGAATGCATAAAAACATATAAAAACCATACTACCATAGTCATCAAGGGAACTGCCATAAGTCATCCACAGATATCCATAGTTACTACCATAGTCATCAAGGGAACTGCCATAGTCTACCTTTCTCAAAGGAACTCCCAGAGATAGAGTCGAGGTTCGCCAAGCCTCGGCTTCAGTTGCGTTGCTGTGCAGGTGGCACAAGCCCAGCGTGGTCACGCAAGAGCTGAGACGTTCGACATGGCCGTTGATGCTCCTGGAAGTTGTCAAACAACAGTCTTTGCAGGCGAAACAGGGGAAAAACAGAAACCTCAACAACTTAATTCAACACTTAACTTTGAAATATTTGAAAATGTTGCTGAGACCTAAAGACTTAATTGAATGAAATAGATGAAACTTACCTCTCAAGTTTGTGAAGAACTATAGGCAACAGGTAGGCCCCTGCAGCTAGACATTGCACCTCCCACTTTGAGGCCAACATTTATCACTACAATGCAGCCTTGGGCAATCTTGCACAGTCGAGCCGGTACAGCTGGAGGGTCTCTTGGGAGGTTTTGCGGAGCATGGACTGCGCTCCCGACATCGTGAGTTTCAGTTCTGGAGTTTCCGCTTTGAGGAATTCCAGAGTCCATTCAGAGCTTTCTGGGGCTGCAAGTTGGACAAGGGCAGTTGAAACGGTGTCAGAAATCATGAGCTCTCGCCGAATTCAGGCAGATTTGATTTGTGTCAATTCATTGATTGCGGCCTGTGAGAAAGTCTGCAGGTGGCAATCAGCTGCAATGGTGCAATCAGTCTTCACAGAACGTGGTCTTTCCATGGATTCCACTGGATATGGTGCTCTGATTTCAAGCTCAAAGGCAGAAGGGACGTCGGTGTGGAGGGTGGCTCTGACTTGGTTGCTTGAATCCGTGCAGAGATCATTTGCTGCCAATCAGATCTGCTACAATTCGTGTGTGGATGCATGCGAAAAGGGTGGACAATGGCAGAAGGCTTTGCTTCTGCTGGAACGGATCCCTCCACTTCTCGTGGACGAAGTAAGTTTTACTTGTGGGATCCGTGCCTGCCAAGGGTGGGAAGAAGCAGCTGAGATTCTGAGCTCCATGAGAACACTGCGCATATTTCCGAATTTACGCAGTTACAGCGCAATGTTTTCATGTGAGCAACAGAATTGGAGTGCTGCAACGGAGTTTTGGCGTGACATGTCGACGCGGGGACTGAAGACAAATGAAGTGGCCAGCAATGCATTTCTCAAGACAAGTGAGAAACGGAATTGGGAACGGGCCACAGCTCTGTTGATTGCAATGCCTTCAGCCGGACTAAAGCCAACTTCTCCTGGAATTCATTCATGTTTGGCAGCATGTCAGCCAGGATGCTGGCCAGTAGTATCACAGATGCTGAAGAGAGTGCAAAGTATGATGATGCAGGGCAATGTGGACTCCTTTAGTGCAGTGATGAGTGCTTATGAAAAAAGCATCCTGTGGGAGGATGCTTTGAATGTTTGGCTTGGCTTGTTCAGCAAGAATCTCAAGCCAGACATAGTCTGCTTCAATGCAATGACCAGCGCTTTTGCCCGGGGCTTTTGCTGGAAGCTTGCCATGGAGCTTTTTGGACGAATTCGATGCACCATATCTGCGGATTTCATCACCCGCAATGCAATTTTGACCTCTTGCAGTGGAGTTCGCTCCTGGCAGATCGCACTCTTCTTCTTTGATGGGGCTCAGTGGTCTCGGCTACCTGATATGGAAGCACATAGTGTTATGATTGCCTCCTGTACCACATCCTTTCAATGGAGACTGGGACTCAGTCTCCTGGAAAGGATGGATTCTGCGCAGACTGCATTTGCAGCCCTTGCAGTGGCCATCACATCTTCTTTGGAAGGCTGCTTTGGAGATGCTCGGAGTGAAGGCTGCGATGCTGGATCCTTGCAACAGGTGCCTCAGTTGTTTTTCCTCTTGGAGGATTCAGCCACCTTGGCCTGTACAGCATTGAACCCGTGCAGCAAGTTGCGCAAGGGGGGCAAAGTGGAGCAAATGTCCTGATCGGAATGAAGGCTTTGTGGACAACATGCTGACATGCCAAGGCGATTGTAACACTAGACAACATTTCTTTTTCAGGACAATACAATGTACACACATGTATGCATGATGCACTCTACGCCATACAAGTGTCTAAGATTGTATTAGATTGTATTAGTATGATTTAATACATACATACATGCTGTGAACGTATGCCCTTGGCATCATGCGTCGGAAGATGTGAGCTGCTTTCGGTTCGAGCTTTCCAAAGTCTCCGTTGCACTGGAACCTCCAACATCGCTCACTTGAGAGCTGCTTCAACCTGCTAAGCAGCTACATAGATGGCAACATGTGGGACTCTGACTAGGACTTCACTTTCTTTCACAGACATGCATGGGCCATGCTGAGATTGTCACGTTTGGAATCGCTGGTGTCCCTCGCGCACTCAATGTGACTGCGCAACCATGAATGGTCAGAATGATGCTGAGGCGCAGTGCAGCAGTGATATTCATTCAGCTGTCTAGTCAAACATGACAAGTCTCGAAGGTACGGAGTTGGCAGATTCCACTCTCGCTTTGGAGGTATGGGCTAGTTTTGGGCTTGACCATGTTTGCAGTTCTGCATCAACTCATTTTGCCAAGGTTGCCTTGGCCATTGGCGGCAAGTTTTTACAGATGTGCACTTTCATGATCTCCCAGTCGACAGAAGACTGCTCAGGGGTGTGGAGGCTGGGGAAGCTGATGTCCAAACTCTCCCTGAACTAGCTGTTTTTTTGATTCAAATCCAATGCTATAACTCTATAGATCTCTTTAGGTTTCCAATTTTATGATTCAACGTGGCACTGCCCATGGTCGGCTTGAGCACCAGGCTGCAGTGGGTGCTGGTGCCCGTTTGACGCCAGTACAGCAGCAAGCTTTCTCACAGCTGAGAGCAGGGGAGCCTGGCCCTTCTGGCTGTTCGGTTTGCCCGGTTTGTTGCGGAAATTCTTTTCCCGAAAGCAAAGAGTTCTCGTTTCACCTTGGGGGGTCGGAGGTGTGTTTGCTCGATGTTGGGGGGGTGGAGACCACGTGGAAATGCAGGGAAGGAAAAGGCATCAGAGAGGCAAAGGAGACCCATGGAAAGGAAATTTAGTTATTCGCGCAAAATTTCAAACCGAAGGAAGTTTGGAAGTCAAACCTTTGACTGACTTATGGAGAAGAAGAGATGTCAAGAGAGAGGTGCGTGTGTGACTGGAATCGCGCAAAGCTCCGGGATGGTTGAGAAGTGCGCTCGGTAAAAGCGGCTTTGGAAGTTTCGATGTGCAAAAAGTGCACGCCTTTGTGGTGCGAAACAAATTTGCACTTTAAATTCGCAAACAAAAACTGAAGGTTTTGCACCGGTTTGGCAGATGAAATCTGCAAAGGTGCCAGCTGCGTAAGATGCTCCAAACATTATGCATGCCATCGTAACCCTGGCAAGAAGCACGTTTGCAAGCCAAAATTGTGCAAAGCTGATGGGGTCGTGTTTTTTGAAATCGAGATGAATGGAAAGTACAAGCCGCTGTGGCAAGAAGCACGTAGAAACGCATTTGCAAGTCAAAACTGTGAAAGACTGAGGAAAATGAGCGGCTGGTGGTGTTTTAGTCATTGTATTTGGCGGTGGTGGTGGTGGTGGTGTTGGTGGTGGTGTGGTTTTGTTTGACTGGCTGTCGGTGGCGACCGAACGAAGAAAGCAGGGAATTCCCAGGAGTGGTGTAACCAAATTGAGTGGTGGGTAAAATCGTCGTGCCAAGAGTGTCTCATTCTCTCTTCATCGTTTTTAAATCTGTGGTTGCAGAGGCGCAAGGAGGGAAGCGTCCTGATTTGCTGCTGCAGGCCCCTCAGTGTTCAAGAATCTATCTATTCCAATCTCTTCATTGTCGAAGTTTCGTCACGATTCATCGCCTTAATACTTTCTTGACTCCCCACCATGGTTTTAGCCCTGAAAGGTTTTACCTGAAGGCTTTCAAGATGCCTGGTCGGGTGGAAGGGGAGCCTACGTGATGCTTTTGCAGGCTCAAACTGGCACTGGAAAGACGATCGCATTCTTGCTGCCAGCCTTGCAGAGGCTTTTAGAAGAGGACTGATCCCAAGCAGAGAGCATCTGCTTCAGGAGTTTAAAAAACAATGTAATTGTGCTTTGAAAAAATCTGTTTGTGAGGCAAGAGTGCTCCTGAACTTTTCCCTTCGAGGAGACCAGAAAGTCAAATCCCCAAGGCCCAGAAGCGAGGGACTCAAAATTGGACTTGAAGCACTTGAGGCACTCGAATGCATGCAGAAAATGCAAAAAGATCAAGCGACAAAATGTCGGGAGATTTTCGCAGATCTTGGAAGCTAAGTATGGGGTATCTCCATACTGCTGCCCCAAGATTTGTTCCTGTCCTCCTCTCAGGGTGTCTCCATACTGGTGCTTGCACCAACCCGAGAGCTGGTTCTCCAACTGGTGGTGACCTTGGGCCACCAATTCGGGCGCGAGCGCCGTCTCGGGGCCCCAGCCGTTGCAAGGCCAAGGTGGCCAACAAGCTGCTGCAGTACAGCGGTGGCCTGGTCCGAAGCTCTTTCGTTGCAGGAGGCTTCTCGGTTCAGGAGAGAAATGCTTGGTCAAATTACGGTCAAATGATTTTCAGATTGACCAGGGATTTGTTTAGGGTTCAAATCTCATTAGATCTCTATGGATCTTTTGCTCTTGGCCGACCGCGCCTTTTCACTGCAGAATCAGAAAGAGACCAATGGAAGACCAAACTGTTGGCCTTTTCTTGACTGCAGGAAGACATTGATCGTCTCAAAGCAGACGCACCGCACATTCTTTTTGCAACACCTTGGCGGTTGGTCTGGCTCCTCAAGGTTTACTCCAACGATGAATTCTGGCCTCCCCTTCCATTGCAAGTTCCTACACACTTTTGGATTCCCTTTAGATTCCCTGGATTCTCGGTGATCTCATTGGCAAAGTCACGAAGAACTAGCCTTGAACAGGTCATATAGTACACGGGAATCTGAGATTTTGCAGAAGTTCTTCGCCAAGGTCCATCATTTGCAGTCAACGCCACACTTCGCATTACACTCAGAACGGCAAAAGAACAGAAAAATACTTGAAACATCTTGAAACTACATGAGCACAATGAAACTACATGAAAAAACATGAAGAAACAAATTGAAGGACAAGGATGAGAGGAAACGGACAAGGATGGAACACAAGAGGGGCTCCCTGGTGACCTCCCTGAACTCGCTCAAAAACGGCATCAGGTTCGAGCACTTGGGTCAGTCCAGTCGCTTGTCTTGGACGAAGCAGATCGTTTGCTAAACCCAGTCTTTATACACAAGGCATGGGGCATGACACTGGCACTCACTGAAAAGAAGGTAATAGGAAGTAAGCAAAGTAGCAAGGGTGTTCAGTTTTGAGCAGGTGGACTACATTTTCCGTCGCTTGCCATGTTCCAGGCTTGACTGACCGTCGATTGAGCTTTACAATGCTTTTACACTCTCATTTCATCTCTGTTTCTTGATATTTCTTGAACCGTTGGTCTGGCGTTCTTTGGCAGTTCGTTCTTGAACCTTTGGAAGTTAGTTTTTTCACGATCAGTTTCGCTAGTTTCACTGAAGCTCGACTTGTGCTGTGGGCCTGGAGAGGCCACAAATGATTCTATGTTCTGCCACGTAACTCAGCTGATCCTAGAGTTCCCAACAGTCGATGGATGTGCTATGTCAGCTGAGCTGCTCAGGTTCAGTGAGCACATCCAAAAATTTGCAGTTCGATCACTTCGAGCGAACCTTGAAGTGCCTCCTGCAAGCAGTTGGAACTTTATTTTTGGCACGCAGTACATGTGCAATCATGTAGTGCTTCATGTGCATATATCATAAATGATATCATATACAGTACATACATCACATATGCATATGATTTGTTCGAAGCACAAGGTGCTCGCATCCAAGGATCAGCACCACTTCGGAAGTGGAGACCTTAGAGAAACGTAGAGAGGGGGATGAAGTACGGAAAAACGACCTACAGCCACGAGCTGAGGATGCAGAGCAAGTGCAGACAACGAAGGTTGAGGTTGCAGATCCTGTGGAGCAGGTACCGCGGCAGTCGTTTGATGGCTGATCTTTGATGTCAAGCCATCAAGTCATGAGCATCCTAGAAAACCGATCGAAAGGTACTTGTCCGCTACGAACCTCAGAAATTTCTTGCAGTCCTGCATGCTCTTTTGGTCCAAGAGATGCTTGCAGAAGGTGGGACTGGGCACCGATTCGGTGAAGAAAATCTGTCGCAGTGCAAAACAGATCACATAGGTAAATGGATCATAGATCATAGATGTACTTCATGATGTGAATGGGCCAAACAGGGCTGTGAAATTCCTGGCTCCAAGTACCTTTCCCTCCAAGAACACATGGTTTACGAGAAATCATTCGCAGTGTAATGTAATTCATCCCCTTCAGTTTTTCCACTGCTTTCACTGATTTATCTAGTTGATGAGGGTCCTCCATCCCCTGATTCAACCGTTGCCTCAATCCACCGGGAAGACGGACTCATTCGCTCACTCTTTCTATCCTTCAATTGCTTTTGAGTCAACTATTTATTCAATCAAAGGTTTTCCATCAGCCAGCAATGAGCTGATCATGGTGCCAATGCTTTCATTTGGCTTGAGACACCAAGGGCCTCCAATTGTCTGGAAACTTATGGAATTCAATCGGGGCAAATGGGTCAATAAGTTGACCCATCAAGTCTTTCAGTTTGGTTGGTACATGTAGGCGGAAGCTCAGGGTGAACAACTAATGATAATTGAGGATAAGTAAGGATGATTAAGGCTAGGCCAAGCAAGCTTAGTCCTCAAAGGACAGTTGGAAGTTCTGCGCTTTGACGAAGCTTTTGCATCGAGGTGAAGCCAAACGAGTCCTGGTGATTTTCCCCACGGTGCGCTGGCTCCAGCTCGCAGCCCAAGTGACACGGAACGGTTGAGTACCGAGAACTCTCAGCAAGACAGCAACCCGTTGCGTTCAGGTTCTTTTACGTGCTCTTGAAACATCGGGCGAATATGTGGGTGACTGAGATGAGCGAAGGTGTACTTGCGAGAAAACTGATGTGGTCCGGAGAGAGCTTAAAGCAGTTTCAAGCTCTCAGATCTTCGAATTTTTGTCCAACTGTGCCTCTCTTCCTGAGGCCCGGTCTTCTGTCATTGCATCGGAGCCTTTCAGCAGACCGACGCCGAAATCGCGCAGTCCTATTCTCCAAGGGGGTTGACCACTGAGAATTCAAAGTCCAACCTTTGGACCAGACATAATCAGATATAATCAGATTCAGGCACAATTGAGTCTAAGGCAAAGCAGCAATCAAATCTGCCACTGGTATTTTTGGCAAAAGAACTTCGCAGTGAGGCTCCTGCCATGACGGGGGCTCTCTTCGCTACAGATGTGGCTGCGCGTGGCATGGACTTTGAGCAGAGCTCAGTTGTCAGTTCGGATTTTTCCTCGATGTGTTTGCTGATAGTTTTCAAAGCTTTTGCGGCTTTTCTGGATGGCTTACACCCACTAACTTTGGTTTTTAGTGTTTTTGGGATATGATTGATTTACCATATAACCACTTAAAAAAAAAAAAATAGCAAGGAATCTATAAGCCACCAAGTTTTGCTGTTCTCTCAAACAGTGGAGCTTTCTTTGCTCCTTAGCAGCCGCCCTGAGGATGTTCATTCCGTGATTCAAGTTGGATGTTCAGAAGATAGGGAGCAGTATGTTCACCGGGCAGGCAGAACAGGACCCGAATGTTCTGCCGGAGATTGTGACCGAAGAAAGAATCCGTATCCTTTTTCAACGAGTCACCATGTTTGCAGTATGTTTCATGAAAGGATCTTTTGATGTTTCCACAGTTTCCATTCTTTTTCCAGGAAGACTGGAGTCAAAAGGTCGCTCTTTCCTTTTGCTGAATCCGCTTGAAGAGATCACGTTGAAGGTGCGACACGCAGTGCAAGGTGAGAGCATGGCTGAGCGCTTTGCGCATCTTCTCCTTGGAGGAGCTGGATGGTCTTCACTTGCATCGAGAAGAGGCGATCCAGGAGACCGAGACGACAGAGACAAGAGAGACATAGAGAGACATAGACAAGAGAGAAGAGAAGAGAAGAGAAGAGAAGAGAAGAGAAGAGAAGAGAAGAGAAGAGAAGAGAAGAAGAGAAGAGAAGAGACGGCAATTCAAACACCTTGGTCTGCTAGGGAGATGCTTCTTACATGACCCAGACCGGAATCACTGCACCATCCTTTAGGAGGACAGTACTTTTGCGGAAGCTGCTGCGAGGATTGATGGCTGGTGGGAGGACTGTGGAAATGATCAGATGCTTTGGTACATCCAACAAGCTGCAGCGCAGGATGCTTCCATCAGTGCCTCTGCGCACCTCTTTTTTGCTAGCGCCATCTCCTTCTATCTGCATGACCTTGGCAGACTCCGAGTTGCTTGGCACAGCAATGACGTAGGGGAAAGAAACGGTCGTTTGATAAGGATTGTAACCAAGATTCTATAGACATTTCCAGCGCTTTGTCCATGAGGCAAGTGCTGGCGACATCGTTTGCCCAGCCATGCTTTGACATGCAAAGACCATCAGAAACCAATCGACTTGATACTTGCGTGATCTTATGTGAACCTATGTCATGTATCTATATACTTATGTAAACCTATGTCATCCATCATCACCTCATTTTTTCTCAACTTTCTTGTTGGGAACAAACATTGGATCGCCAGGTGCGCACTGTGACTGCTTTGATTCAATCCACTGGCTTGCCGAAGGACCGCCTTGGGACTATGTCTTGCTTTCCCACCGTGTGTGCTGTTCAGCAAAATTGAAACGTGGCTTTTCCCAACTGTGAGTTTTCCGCATAGGACTATGGGCTTCCAGCGCTTCCAAAAGGTCTAGCGGCAACTTGGCATCGGTCCAATCGCATACTTGGCAAGTTTAGATCCTTTTCCATTCTAAGGGTGAGTCTTAATTTTCCAACACATCAATTCATGCAAAGACTATCATAAAGTAATACACAACGTGCACATGTTCCACTTATGTTTTGAATTGCATCGCTGCATCAGCTTCATCTAACTCAGGCCAAGTTGCGACAGAAGGATGAACTCGTTGCGGTACGAACAGAAACGGCAGAGAGCTGAGCTCAAACCGTATGGCCAGAGCTTTGGTTTCGCGTGGCGGTTTCTACTTCTACGCTTTTCAGCATTTTTAAGCATTTTTAAGCATTTTTCAGCAGGTTGAAATGGCTTGAAGATGGTTGAAGCTGCATTGACTTTGTATGACTTCGTTGTCCTTTGGCTCAAGACTTGGTCGCTCAGAGTAGCTGAGCCTCCAACAGTCGCAGTGTGCATGGTTGCACTCGACTGAGCACCTTACACCGACACGTTTTAACGACTTTACCATTCACGTCGTCCATCCTGATCATTTACTGATCACCCTGCACCTATTTACTTTTCATGCTGTTCGGTGCTGGAGGTCGGAGGGTTGCAGTTCTTTTGACACTTTTGCAGACTGCACTTTGCTGCCAAGGACCTGATTGCAATGCCTTGATGCAGGTTGACGCCAATATGCAAGCCTTGGTGACGCATGCAATGTTGATGTCGCAGGATCCGGTTCGAGGAAATTTCGTCGTCGCCGTGGTCCTCTTCACTCTGATGGTTGCTCTTGCAATGTACGCTGCAATCATGCAACGCTGGGAGGAGAGAAGCTCCCAGAGTTTCCAAGTACAAAGTCCAAGCTCCCTGCCGAAAGCAATCGATGAATTGCAGTTTACACCAGGTTTGGTGGTCCCAGAAGGTTGTGAGTGTGTCTTGCTCATTTGTTCCAAGCCCAAACGTGGGATGACGTATGATGTCATTGACTCTGGCGGAGGGGTGGTGCTGCGGATGGAAGATACAGAGGCAGCTCTACCAAAAAGGAAACTGCTCACGACCAGCAAAGTCTTGCTGGGCCAATGCGTCCGCACCCAACAGTCATTTCCATCACAGACATCTCTGAATTCGGAAATTACCTTTGAGATTTCAAATGCCAATCACGCTGTGTATGCGAAGCTTACATATGAACCCAGACAAGGGAGAGATGACAAGGTTTTCATTGAAACCGTTTCGCAAAAGTTTCTTTTGATCGGATCCATCCAGCATCAGACCTTGAATCTCACGGATTTGTGTGGCAGACTTCTTGCGACCACAGAGCCAGTGACACAGCAAGGGCCACGTGGTGAACCACCAGGAAGTCTGCTGCGTCTCAGGGTGGCACCATTGGCAGATGTTGGACTAATTCTTTGCTGCTTGATGTGCGTACAGCACATTTCTCCCGGATGGTGAGATGACGTGGCACAGCATCGCGGTGAAAGTAGAGCCTCGTTTGACAGAACGTGTTTGAACATGTAAACTGACCTCAAGGACCTAAAGCTAGTTGAAGCATGTTCAATCTATCATAAGTGGGTTCACAGTGAAGCGGTTTGGCTGGCACTAGGTGTATCTTGTGTATCAACATATATCAACCAATGATCTGGTGGCAACTATGATATGGCGTCTAGCACAGTACTCCATTAGTCGTTGTTCTCAGCTCTCGCCAAAGTTTGATGGGTGAAGGTTGCCTCCTGTTCTCCGCTCCTATGGCAAAGATTTAGGCATAAAGATTCATCAGGATGAAATGCGGTGGTGGTCAATCACCTGCAAAGATCGCTAAATACGGAAAACAGCTTGTGCTCGGAACTTTATGTACAGCTGTAAGGTAGCAGCTGGTCTTATTTTTGTAGAATAAGTTGTGGTCAGTGCCTACCAGATGAAGCATGTCTTACTAGGTATATGAGGCAGAGACCAAATTATAGTCAATTGCGTTTAGCTCAAGCGTTACATGGAGATGTGTTTTGTCGATTTTACTCGAAAACGATAGGGGACGGCCTAAGACGATACCCCAAAGGAGTACTCCCAAACTTGGAAAACGATAGGGGACGTTCCAAAAAATCCGTGAATAAAGCATAATCAAATAATTTTGACGCTGCCTCATATGTAATTAAATAGTGTAGATATATGTAGGATCACCTACATACTCTCTCTCTCTCTCTATACATATATCTATTTGTTTACATGATGGATTTCTATCCATGAATATACAATTTGGATGGATAGCAAGGTCGGGCGCTTAACCAGAACAAATGTGCCATAGGAAAGACACGATGTCACCAAGGTGCGAGAGCGATGGGATGTGCTTGCGGCATTGAGTCCACAGCCAAGGCAAGGCGCGGACAAGGAAAGTGCTTCTAAGATCACCAAAGTGGTGGAACCACCACACAGCGCTACACATGTGGATGGGACCTTTTTAAACATTTGCAGCCGGCAACTGCCGTGTTTTTTTTGCTTGCTTCTGGCTTGGAACACGACAAAGTTCCTTCCTATCATGTTAAACTAAGGGTTGTTGTGACCGGCGCTGTGTGATGCTTCACACTAAGGGCAGCTGGACATGATTCAGATCAAGATGAGGCAGGGCCTTGCCACAGATTTACGCCGGAAATGGGGTCAGAAATAGGGGCTACCTTCCCACAAAACACGATCATTGCCAGTACGAAAACGACCAAGTTTGGGAATACCACCATTCAACGCCGTTGACAGCTCCACATTGAGATCTCTCTCTCTCTCTCTCTCACTCTCTTGCACGCCCTTTCTCTGCATGAGTTTGAGTCAGGATGTGGCTGAGCAAAAAGAGGTGAGCCGCTGTGCGTGCAATGCAGGATGCATGTCGATCCGGAGTTGTTCTACCGAGCTGTTCCCACGAAGAAAACCCGAGCATGTCACACTCAGCAGCTGGACATGATTTTTTTCTGCTTCTCATCATTTTGGCTACAGACATGAGCTTGTTGCCATCGTTACAAGAAGAGGATTGGACATCTCATCTATTCAGAATGGACTCGACTGACACAAGGCGCAGGTCTGAGCGATTATTTTGAGAACCATATCAGAATCACCTTTCACAGCCACCTTTACCTCAATACAAGGGACTCACAAAACAACAGCAACATACAAGTAAAGCACCACTTCCTCCTTTTTGCGATCTCAGAGAATCAGGTTCTAAGTCAAAGCCCCTGTTCTGGCGCATTTTTCTTGTTTCAGGAGATCTCGGAAGCAACTTGCAAGTGCTGAAAATGAAATCCTTAAAAATGATGGCACCCAGATGCATGAATTTACCATGAGTGCTGCCTGCACATGGGAGATCAGGCGGGATTGAACGTGGCAGTTTTCACAGTCGCATTGGAGTTGCTTTGCTTTGTCTCGTGTGGGAATCGGAGCAGGATTGCTTGTCTGCTATTTCCCGCGCGAGCTTTCCTGAGAGCAGAAGTTGGAGGTAGCTCTTGGCTGTGACATGCTGCAACTGTTACAACAAGTCGCACCACTGACACAGGCGGCCGCGTGAAGCCACTTTGTAAACAGGGGTTCCCATGGGTTCCCTGCCACTCTTCCCACTACCCACTGCTTTTCGTAGGTGGAAGTTATGGAGCCCCAACGACAGCTCGTGGTACGAGTACATCCAGAAGTTTTGGGAGGACACAGGAACATGGGAAGTACATGAGAAACATATTTGTTTGTTTGAGCATGGTGAAGCGATCTATATGTACAATATATAACATCTACACATGTATGATGTATGTTTGCATTGTTCTTAGAAATTATATGTATGCCATGTCAAGATATTACAATTATTCATAGTTGTATCATGATATCAATAAGTACACATAAGTATCACATTGAATTTGAACTTGAGGCACTTGACATGCTGGAACTGTCGAGGAGCAATCCCAAAAGCTCAAGGAAGTCGATGTAAAGCATGGGAAACCAATCATCCCATTGCTAATTCACCAGAGCTGGGCTCAGCGAATTCTGATAGACAGAGTTTGCTCCCTTTTCACAGCCTGAAGTAGCAGGTTCATTTAAAGGTCTACCAAGAAGTTCACATCCTGAGGATTTGGCTTGGTGACGCCAAGCGACCAGAGCTTTGCGACCACTTTGCAGAGACCTGGCGGAAATGTTGCGGGCTTAGGTCTCACAGGGTCTCATGCAAGTCTCACGTAGCAATTTTTCAGAAGCACATCTTCAGCAGTCAAAGATTCAACTGTCAAAGATCGCTCCTTCATTGGTTGCATCGAAGAGAAATTTTGCCGTGCCAAAAGAAGGCCATGATGCTGTCTCCCATTGGGTCTCTAAGGCCATCCTGAATGGGAGTACCGCTTGTGGACTGATGAAGACGCTGTTGCGATCCTGCAGCAGTACCCTCGACTCTTGCAGGCCTTACATAGCGTTACCGTGCTGATCTTTTTAAAGTTCACTTTGTATGTTTTTTGGCAGAGAAGGATCACAATCAGAATACGATCAGGCCTTTGAAGCAGCAAAGAATCCCGCGGAGAAGAGCGATATACTTCGCTAGTTTCTAAGTTTGAGATTGGCAAACAATGATTCAAGCTACCAGGAATGTGCCGCAGAGCATCCAAGCTTGAGTCATTGAGGATTGTCCTGACGTCATTTCACTTCTCGAGGTTTGGTCATTGTTTTGGAGCAGGGAGGCCTGTACGTCGATATGGACCGATTGGGCCGGCTGTGTGGACAGGATCCTGACATTGAGATAGATTGAGTCCAAGGCACTGAAAGCAGTGCGCATCAAGGGGCTGTGTGGACAGGACTTTGAGTGCTTACGGCCCCTTGATGCATTGCATCATTCAGCATCCTTCTACACTGGAGTGTCAAATGCTACTTGGAAAGAACTTTCCGACACCACAATCATCGAATCTCAATCACATGAATCACATCATCCACCACATCCATCACATGAATCAGATCAACCACATGAATCACATGAATCACATCACATCACAGACACAGACGACACCTTTCTAGATGTGACGGGTGCCACTCATGCTGTGTCTGCTCGTGAGGTTGGAGCCTTTGAGTTGAACAACGGGCTCTTCGCTGCAGCTCCCAGGTGTGGTCCACAGCATAGCCGAGGCCGTGTGCCAGAGGCCTTGCCGCAGGCACCCGCTCCTGGCGTTCTTCTGCGAGCACGTTGGCAAAGCATGGCCCGAGTGGGGGCAGGCACTATGGGACCTTGGGGAGCTTGGGGAGCTTGGGGAACTTGAGCTCCAACGTGTGTGAAAAGATGAGCTTCGCAGACCCGGCAATTCTGTAGCCTGGGTGGGAATGGACAGCTGTCTTTGCATTTTTTGTCACCCTTCTTTGACGCACAATGAACAAATCTCATCGCAATGTCGGTGTGCCATTGGGCCGAACCGCAAAAAGACAATATTTTCAGCATTCTTATGGAACGATTCTATTTCTCACACTCTGTCAGAACTGCCGGGCACGCAAGTTTCTTGTTGTCCAAGATTGACTTTAGCATTCCCTTGAGAAAACCGCTGTGCCATTGGGGTAAGCTTCACAAATGATACATGTCAAGAAGTTAAGAAACAACAAGATAAGGAGGGCATAGTGAAAGGACGGGCATCAAACAGAATGGCTAAAACGACAGACATCAAAGAGAATGGCCCCAAAACAGCAGACATCGAAGAAAATGGCACAACAGCCAACCCCAATCCCAAATTTCACTTTGTATGTAACTAATTCAGAGATGCAGTTCTCGCCATTTCCGACCGCTTGCATCCCCCCATATTGAAGTCCCACAGTGTAGGCTTGCGTCCAATCCAATTGTTCAAAACCGTTAGCGCCGCAAAGGAACTTGCGTTCAAAACTACCATTGCGTAAAAGGCTAGGCCCTGCGCATCCCTGCGCCCAATCCCATCAAGATACTAGTGCCAGTTTGCTTCTTCGTTTTTCCTTAGCTGTTTGTACTTGCTTTCTACAACGAGCCAGCGGGGGTTTGCAGATTTTGTTTGTGTTTGGTTGCTCTTGCAACGCCCCCCTGCCGTTGGGGTCGGCAGATTTGAAGTAGATTTTGCCTTCGTAGCAATTCGTTTTGTTCCATCCACATTTAGCGGTTGCTGGGTTCGCATGGTGGATATCAGGATGATGTTGAAGCTGGTGAAGCAGTTGCGCACCAGTTGCGGAGGCACGGTTTTGATGTTCCCCAAACTTGGCAAGCGAACATGAGTCAGTGAGTCAGTTTGAGTTGGCAATGTTTGTGTGCCCTCGTTGTGCTCCAAGAGAGGTCGGGAATGCTCGGCGTTGAGCTTGCAAAGGGAAAGGCCCTGAATGTGGTCATTGACAAGTGACAAGACCACAGGTTACTGGATGTAGCGTTTTCAGGCCTCCTTCATCGCAGACACTGGGCCCGGTTTCTTCACGCGTGCCACAATGAGAGCTTTGCCTCAGGTTGCAGGCGACACAAAGTCACAGTTTTCATGTCACTATGATTTGGAAGATTTTTGGTTGTCAAAATGTAAACACCACAGCTCCTCGTCCACGTTTTTTTTTAGTTTTTGCATTTTTCTCCACACTTGATTGAAACAATGTCCTCATTAGTTTGTTGTTGAACATTGGGAAGGTCGGTGCCCAATTTATCGGTGTAGCAACTTTCGACCTTACTTGCCGTACCAGTTTGTACCAGTTCAGTTCAGTCGCAGCGGACAGCAGGAAAGAGCTGCAACATGTCAACATACAACTGCTCCCAACTGGGGATCTTGCAGATGAATACAAGATCCGGTATATAGATTCTTGAACCTCTGAACGAAACCACACTATGAGTCCTTTGGTAGCGTTAGGCCATCCTGGTATATCTTGGTTGCCGCAGTGAACCAAGTAACTAAGGGCAACTCGTTGGGCAACTCATGACATGCATTGGACACTGGGAGCGGATGGCAGGTGATGGCATGGCTCCAATTTTGATTTGCCCTCCAGAGGCAGAGCTGATGCCATGTGTCGTGGGCATCAAGAGAGACAGAGGTGTGTTGCAACATGTCATCCTGTGACATCAAGTCTTACCTGTTTTTGTGAGCCTTGGATCTGGTTGAAGGATGTGGAAGGTTTGCCACATTTCTGTGAGAGTCGTGATCCTTGTGCCCGAGTTTGATGCTTTCTGCAGGTGTTTTACCCGTTGCCAAACAGCAACAGAGCTTCACCACCCGAGGAAACACTCAAGTTCAGGAGAAGCCGATTGCATGTTGGCAGCTGATCTAGACGTGGAGACCTTGGGATGGTGAAATGATGTGAAATGGCTCCAATAGATTGCAGGACTGGATCCTCCTTGGCAGTTCACCACTGGTTGAGAACATGGGCGGAAAGCGAAGGATTGGCCAAAAGAACTTGCTGAATTTGCCGAACTGGTCAGCAGCTTGCATATTCAGTGCAAAGGTTTGATTTGTTTTGTGCATCGATTTTACCTGACCATTTTCAGTATCAAGGGAGGCCATGTAGGATATGCACTAAACAATGCCAACACGAGACACAGCATCACCAAAAAGGAGCTTGAGCACCTTCATTACATGATTTCAAAGCAGAGCACATACACACACACACACACACCCATGAGTCGCGTGACAATTTAAAGGAGGTAAAGGTTGTCAGCATCTCACCGTCCAGCGGAGTCCAGCGGATTGAAGTTGCGAGTGCTTGCAACGTCGGAGGCCAGAACCAAACATGCAGAGTCTGAGATGTAGCGTGTGCCGCTGCAAACGTTGTGACGTGCGGTTGAGGCATGACCGTGCACGGAGGCGCCTGACACTTCATTGCTTTCAATGCGTTGTACTTCATCAAAGCATTTGCAGCAGGATTTCTATCCTTCCTTGCCCGCTCCAGAAGAAAATTTGAAGAAGTTGCTTGGACGAAAGTTTTTTGCATGGCCAATGGACTGATTATTGTGGAGGAGAAACCTTATTCTGAACCTTGCCAGTGAGACAGTGCCATGATGTTCATTAGAGCCGCATTAGCATTCTCAGCGTCCAAACCTTGAGCCACCCCTTTTTTGAAAACCCACGAGTTGTACTCGACCTAGTTTGCTTTGTCAAATCTGGTCAATGCTCTGATAAACTCTGTTTTCTCATGAATTTGACAATTTTTGACAAAATATCTTGGTCCCGCCGTCTGTGCTCGGGACGCAGATTGTGAATTTCCTCGCCAGTTGGTGCTCTGGAACGACCATGACCTCGCCCTCACTGAGGCGACACTTGGCGCCGGCAACAAAGCCCAGGCAGTTGAACAGCGAAGACGTGTTTCGATTTACGGAGGACGACAGCCACAGGGACTGCAAGGACTGTAGGGACAATAACCACAACACCACTGTGGATCTAGTTTGGTCCCTTGCGAACAACCACCAAGCATGCAAGTAGTGGATGAGATTGCCTCCTTGACTTGACCAACAGCCAGCATGGAAGAAGCAGCAATGCTCCTGTTTCCCGGTCCTATCTGGTCCCCAGTCCTACTGACACACGCACACACACACACATACACCCACAGGAAGCAAGCAGCAGATGGTTGAAAATTAGTTTGTTTACACTAGGTCCTGCAAAACTGCAAGCAGTAGGACATAAATGCCTCACACTTAACGGGTCAATTTTTGGAATTATTTCACTCATAAATGTCCTCTCCCACTTGTCTCCGCAACAACTGCAAGCAAATCGTCAAAACATCCTTCACATTCGGTCCGAAAAATGCTCGTATGAAATTGGAAAAATGCATCCCTTCCATGCTTGGCGAAAAAAAAAAAGCTGCATACAATCTTAAAACTTCAATGTGTCACGCCCAAGTAGTGTCACCTGCTTGGACCTACTTGCCCTCATTTTATTCAGCAGCCAGTCACTTGGCAACACAGATCCTTTATACAGCTGCACACTGGTTCTCTCTTTTCATTTCTTTAACCCTCACAGAATCTTTGAATTATTATATAGAAATATAGAGGTGGGTTTCTTTTTTCGCTACTCACACCACCCTCCAAATCATTCCAAATCCGCAATCCGCAACACACTTGCTACCAAATTTGCTGCGATGAAACAACTGTCTTGCAATAGGATGGCATTACTTCTTTGAAAAGGACATTTTTCCAAGTTGTATTCGCTTCCAACCGAGCCACTGTGAGTCACTGCAACAAAAATCTAAGTTCTCCATGAAACTCAGAGAGTGGCGGTAAGTTCTCAGCGCAGGCTGACTCCGCGGGCTCCGAGGGCTGGCAAGCGCAAGAGGACTGAAGCGCAGTCCATCCGAGTGCTGACGTGGACGTGGGGTGACTGGGTGACCTGCCAGGATCCGTGCGAGACAGCGACCAGTTCAGTGGAAACCTCAACCTGCCTTGGAAACCTGCAGAAACACTAGGTAAACACTAGATGGACTTGATCATGGTATAGAAATCAAACATTGGAAGAAGTAGATGAGATAAACCTGTTGCACCTGTTGATCCAATTTGGTGCCAGGAACAGTTTGATCCAATTGATAACGACCATGACAATACAATAGAGGCCAGGCTGGGTGGCTACACGAAGCTATGTTGCAGTTTCCTACGTTTCACTCGTCCTAACGTGGAAACCGTGGAAATTCAGTCCGTCCGAATTGCTGGCCCTGTCTTGTCATGGTCCGGCACAGGAAAACGAAACATCCGAGCCGGTTGCAGAAGAGAGAGCGCTGTCTGATGAAGAGATTGATGCTCCTGCTCCTGAGGTTTGGGTGGGCAGTGTGCCGGGCTCGTCTGACATGCATGATGTTCTGGTGATGTGTGTTCAAACTCAAACTTCAACTGACATTGCTGGTCATGATTGATATTCAGCCATAGTCTATAGTATACAATCAGAACTATGCTGTCTACTCTCCAAACTTTAGTGACACAAGCCTTTTAACAATCCACTTGGTCAATCTTGAAATGAATCAGTCGGGGAAGATAGATGTCAAGACCTGCCGTGTATCCCGTTGTGTTGAGCCAAGCCTAAAGACCTTCACTCTAGAAGATTTACACAATCAAACTGCTTTTGAAAGGGGGGCCCTTGCAAGATTGAATTTGCAAACGCGGTTTTCGCGGACCCCACCTTCTTTCAGGCTAGAGACATAATTTGGAAAGACTTTCAAATATTTTTTATCGGCTTATCCCTCCGCTCATGCAGCAAACATGTCATCGTGTGAATCTTTGCCAAGTCCAGTCGCACCATAATACCTTAAAGACTGTTGACGTCATTTTTGAGAGTGTTGTCACAGTCCAACGGCCCTGCACAGGAAAAGGGAGCATCCGAGCCGGTTGCAGAAGCATCCGAGCCGGTTGCAGAAGAGAGAGCGTTGTCTGATGAAGAAATTGACGCTCCTGCTCCTGAGGTTTGGGTGGGCTGTTTGCGGGGCTCGACTGGAATGCATGATGTTCTGGTGATGTGGATTTGGCACTTTGGGGTTCAAAGTTCAATTGCAGAGACTAAAGTAGCTGATCATGTTCTGACACCTATTATTATCACTATATTCTCGAGATGTACTAAGGCTTTATTTCCGGACAGATAAGAGAGTCTGTCAGGGAAGACATTAGCTGTGTATCCCCTTGTATTGAGCCATTGAAGGGGGTGACCCTTGAAGATTGAATTTGGAAAGGCCGTTTTGGCAGACCTTGCGTCACCTTCTTTGGGACTAAAGATACAACTTGGAAATACTTGCAAATCACTTCATCAGGCTTCTCCCTCCAATCATTCAGCAAAGTTGTCAGCGCACCGAATGTGAGGACGACAAAGACAATTGACGCCATTTTTGAGAGTGTTGTCACAGTCCAACGGCCGTGCACAGGAAAAGGAAGCATCCGAGCCGGTTGCAGAAGAGAGAGCGTTGTCTGATGAAGAAATTGACGCTCCTGCTCCTGAGGTTTCGGTGGGCTGCTTGCGGGGCTTGACTGGAATGCATGATGTTCTGGTGATGTGGATTTGGCACTTTGGGGTTCAAAGTTCAATTGCAGAGACTAAAGTAGCTGATCATGTTCTGACACCTGTAAGTGTCACTAGACTATATTCTCAAGATGTGTAAAGGCTTGATTCAGGATAGATTAATGAGTCGGGTTCAGAGGCGACATCATTCAGGGCAGGCCACTTAGCACTTCTCCCAATCCTTCCGCAGCCATTTCTCTTTTCCTGTTCCGATGTTTCTTTTTGGTCTTGCTGGGATCCAGAATTGCGGCCACGGTGTCTACTCTGAGTTCTATTGATGCCATCATGATTGCATCGTGCTCCCGGTTGTGAGCAAGTGAAGTTGCAAAGGCCATTTTGGCAGACTTGAATTGACTTGATTTTGGACTGAAGATAGAAGTTCTGACTTGAGTTATCAATCTTACCCTCCCAAATGAAGTCAAGGACAGCAGTGTGTTGTCTTGGCCCCGTGTGAATCTTTCCCAAGTCCACTGACTCTCTCTGTCAGGACTCCACAGATTGTTGATGTCAAAAATTGAGAGTCTTGTCGAATGGCCCTGCACAGGAAACATCCGAGCCCGTTGGGAACGTGGGCAGATCGTTTGACAAAGTGGTAGACTCTTCCGCTGAGGCAGGGGCTGCGCTCGATGCCTTTCGCCAACTTGTGTCGATGGTCTTGTCTCGCCGAAACGGAAAGAAGGTTCAGCAAGAAATTTCAGCAGGATGGGCTTCTCGAAACAACAAAAAGGTAGGCAGGTAAGCAGGGCTCGGGTCTCAACAAACTGCTGCACCAGGCAAATAAAGGGGGCCGATTTGGTCTCAGTTTTTGTTGGGCGAAAGAAGCGACATTCCACTGGCCGTTGCCGCGTTGATTTGGAGGTTCTTCGACCTTTGGAAGCTCCACTCCTTGTTGATGAGCTGACCCCACTGGCAGAGCCTTTGGAAGAGCCTTTGGAGGAGGACACAACCGCTCAAGCGCATCTAAAAAGAAATGCTTGGCTGAGACTTGCTGCACTGTCCTTCCACAATTTGGCAGTTTTTCTTTGTGGCAGGACAGTGACTTGGAGACTCCAGACCGAGATGTCAATGTCAAGGCCCACCTGGCCAGGCAAGGTTTCACTGGCGCGGTCAAGTGGTTCTGCTCATTTGTGTGTTTTTGCTTTGTACACTTTAGATTGTTGGCACTCATTGTGTGGTGACGTGGGAATTTGGTAGGCGAAGAAAGCATTTGGAAGCGCAGCTTTTTGCAACCGGGCGACGTCGCAGCAAAGCCGATGGGCGGTCAAAGCATGTCAAGGCCAGGCAAAACGCAGAGGATGAATGGATCCATCGATTCCTTTTGAGCTCAAGTCAGTTTATTCCCGTCAGTTCTTTGTTTTTGGAGGCAGAGCCAGTGCCACTCAAGAAGGAGATGAAGCGGGAAGAGACTGTCTCAGTGGTGCTCCAGAAGTTTAATTCCTCTACATTTGCACTGTCCCAGCCTTTCATGAATTGACGCATGGCTGCCTGTTAAACCAAAACCCATGAAACTTCTGGAGAGTGTACCAAACTCAGCGTCTTATGAAGTTGCTCAAGGCTGCTGAGCTTGCATTCGCAAGAAGCGAACTTTCGCAAGGCAGGTGACTGTCAGGGTTTGACTTTTGACTTGATTCTTCGTGGACTTTTGTTGATGTTCCGTGGTCATCAGAGACTATAACAGTTGAGAGTAATTACGATGTCATCATCTCCTTTTGGTCCAACTTTTACCAGCTATTGAAGCTATTGCTTCTTCTGTAGGCGCTTTCGCAGCCGCAATCTCAGTTTTGCGCAGTTTCCATTGCAGTTTTCCAAGAGCAACAACTGAGGATGGTCAAGAGCCTGAAGCTTCAACTTTGTTTGGCGGTTCTCCAGGGAAGAGTTTATTGAAGCGTCGCCGGAAAGGCACGAAGCTATACCTCCAATGTGGACAACAGCATGGAAATGAAATGAGATGAAAAGAAGTGAACGTGCACAATAGTAGAAGATAATAAAAGGGTTGACAGGTGGCAATCTATTTGTGATTTGTGGCAGAGGCCAAGCTGAAGACGATGGAAGGTGTGAATCTGAAAGCCCTGCTAAAAGAGGCTCCTTCGCCCGCTATAGAACCTTGTTGGAGGGAGCTGCATTGCACCGAAATGTCGACATGGAGCCGTGGGAACTGGCCATCCTACAGACCGAGTTTAGCATAATTCATTGTAATGGTATAATAATCATGTCTAATCAGCGATCCGCTTGGAATGAAAGAGTCTTTTGAGTGCTGCATTTGGGATTAATGTCTACCCCTTGTTTGATTAATCCTACCTTGACATTAAGTTGATTGAAGTTGATTGAAGTTGTGTCCCTTCAATGAAGCCTTCCCTTCTCATGGAAGCTTCCAGGCCGAGTGATGAGTGGCTTACCGAGAACGGATCTTCTGCGTATGGCAGGTAGCTTGGAGCTGGAGCCTTAGCCAGAGGACGTTCGATGGGCCGCCACAAGTGACGAAAGATGATGCCTTACTAGACAGGGAGAGGCACGATACTAACCCCCCATTTTTTACTTGTCTCAGTGATGTCGCCGCTCATAGGCGTCGGTACCTTTGCAGCGGCTCATTGGCAGTGACTGCGTAGGCAAAGAGACGAACACCCTGACTCAATCAAGTTCTCACTGCATTCAGGATATCATGAGGCCATCTTCACTGCTTCTAAATTTTTCGAAACTCAACACAGAGGAGGTTCTTGACGTTTGATCAACACATCGCAGGTCTGTGCCTGAAGCAGCGTGTTTCACCATGGGAGTGCGATGATTCGTGGGAGAACCATCCCAATGGGTAGTGCAGCACAGCTGCGCTGTCAGGGGTGCTCTTAGAGCCACCCGAGCTTTGTGGGGACCTGCCAGGATTTTCCAGGTCTTCTATGGTCTTCTTTACAGCTCAGAAGGTGGACAGAGCAGACTCTGTGACTCTGTTGTTGTGAGTCGCATTTGGGTAGACTCGATTCTTGTTTTTTGGGCGTGATTTATGTGATTTGGGAACGGATTGCCGTCCGCGCTGCAGAAGATGATAAAAGATGTGTCAATGTAGTGTCAGTTGACCGTGCGATACGGCATTGTCTGGTCTGACGAGCATGTTGTTTTCACGCATTCATGAACAGAGGAGAGGTATTCTTCCATCCCAGCACGGCAGTACAGAGAGAGGTCTTTGGAAGGACATGATCAGTACCCTGGTCTTGTTGGGTTTCCAAAGCATGTAGCAATTACACGACCAGGGAAAGGGCTGCTTTTCAATGACGACATCACAGCTGGCTCTGGCTCGAGTGTGCAACATGGAGGATGATTATGCGCATCCATATGAGGCGACGGTGATGGCTGGTGATGGCTGGTGACTTTGTAAGTTGAGATTCTAAAAGGACCTCCAAGAATTCTGGTCAGGACTCCATTGAGAAGTTCACCACCTATGAAGACTACTTAGACAGCCAGATCACACCACAGGACGCAGCTTGTGAGCCGCAAAAAGTGATGACTGAGTCATGTAGAAGAGATGGAAACTGAGACTCCATATGATTCGGATGTTTTCCAAGTGCTCTTCTGATTAAAGTGCGGATTTGTTTTTGCGAATTATTGTGCAATGGAAGAGCACTGCAATCTATCTTTTTGTGAGGACCGCTTCTACCTTGAAGAGGATGAGCTGGCCAGACAGCTCGTCGAAATTGGATGCAGGAAGGGGGAGGCCTGACAGACTTGGTGCTTTCTCAAGTCGTAGGGGACCCCCAAATCATCACGTAGTGAATCATTTGTAGCAATAAGCCATTGATACACTAATGATATACCATGATTGTCATGGTCGAAGCGTGTCCAACTTCACTCCTTTGCAACTCAACTTGTGGACCAAGAGTGGAAGGTGCTGACTCGCGAAGATTTCGCGGCCAGAAGAGAAGCAGCTGAAAATGCCAAAAAGGCGTGGGTGCAAAAGGGTCACGACTTTCAATCATTCCATGTGTTTCCCTTGTGACGCTTTCCGCTGGTGGCACTTGCGGCAGCTTTTTGGGCTGTGACTAGGCTCGACTGCAGAATGCTCCGAAGGCCAGGGATTGCCGGAGCAAGGTCAGAATCTGCCGCTCGGATCCAGTTCTTCTGAGGTCTTGGCAAGTGCGCAGAAAAACCTGACGGACTTCCCAGTACTTCGTCATTTAGCAATGAGAGAGGAGCCAAGCCAACTGTAGATGCAGCGTCATCACTGGTAAGATTACGAAGTGTCTAGTTTATTTTCAATGCTTTACGTTGAATTTCTCTGAGTTCAATTTCAGAGTTGCAGGAATTGGTGCGCAGTGGTAAGCTCAGCACCATCATATTCATCAGGGACAAGAATCACCGTGGTCAGGACACAGAAGCCATGGCCACCGGCTGTGGTTGTCCAACAGTTGCTGCCTGTGGCCTCCAGGAGATCTCTGGCTACATAGACTATGGCCATCGTCTCAAAACGGAGAACTTTGAGCCGTGCGCCACGCGCACGGACCGATGAGTTCGGTCCAAAAAGAACAGTAACAGTTGTCCTGGCAAGCTTCGCAACCAGCCTTGCAACGAGCTTTGCAACAAGCCTTGACCCCCGCAGGTACTTTGAGCGGAAGAAGCGGCTCCTTCCCAAATCGCCAGAGCCTCAGCGCTTCGAAAGAGCTTTGGAAGTACAGAACTGTTGCGCATCAAGCCATGTAGGAGGGGTATCAGTGTGCAGCCGGGCTTTTGGAGCAGCCGAGCTTATCCGACTGACGGTGCCTGTGCTGCCGAGGTCTGACTTGTCCTTCTACAACTGGGATACCCAGCATTCGACCTCCAACGAGAGTCCGAACTTTCAAATCCTGCCAGACCACGAACAGGGTTTGCTCTTCAAGAACAAGAGAGATCGGAAGGCTGGGAAGCACCGATTCAAAAGAAGGAATAACATGGAACGACAGATAAATGACTATGCATGCATATAATTGATGAATATTCATGATACTTAATAGGAATGACTTGGAAGAACAGATGAATCGATGTAATTATGTGTACAGTGAATGATATTTGATGTGTGCATATGAAACTTCATATGTTTCCTACTGATGATATGACATGTTTATTTGATAAATGATGATATGTTTTACAGGGTCAAAAGTTTCCAGCTCTTTCGGACCTGAGCACTGCAACAATGACGAATCGACTCGTCGTGAGGTGATCAGCGTGGACCCACGGTCCGAGCCTGGAGACAACTCCAAGCGCTTGGAGGTTCCAACCACGGAATACATCCAGGCACGGAAAGCCGCCGAGTTTGGAATCACCATGCACTGTATGGCTATGGGTCAAGCAGTTAACCAACCAATAATGGGGATAATAACCAACAATAGTAGGGAAACCAATGGTTAATGATGGACACTGTATGCACTTTTTTCATGCTTGATGATAGATGATAATAGGGGATAGCCACCAACAATATCCAACAATAATGGTTAAACAACTACAACATTTGGGTGTTTCTCAAGCCGGCCCCAAAGTTATGGTTGGCTTATTGATATTGGACGAGTTGATATTGGATGAGTTGGGGGTACCCTATTTTGAGAACCATTCATACAGAGAACGATATGTTTTTGTAGAATAGTTTTAATCACCATCATCATCACATTGTATATACGTTGATCATTTGTTTGAGATATTTGTATTATTCACATATTCTACATGCGGATATTTTTTTTACCTAATACAACTACCCTTAGTTTGTAGCCCACATTGGTCTATGTGCCGCACAGTGCCAGGTTGTGATCTTTGACCACATGACCAGAAAGAAGAGCTGAGAGAGCGATCGTCTTCGTATTGAAGCTACATGGCTTACACATCCTTAGACGACATGGGTTAAGCATTGGTTACATTGATCATACCGTAGCCATACCGTAGCTTGATCAAAAGCTTAGATTTGCGAATCACATGATGAAAAACAAGCTACATATTCGGAAAAAGTTGTTTTGAAACAAGACCAAAGGACCAAACTTCAACAGCGAGCTGTACATAGTTCTGTTGTGTCACCTTGTCTCACCGCCGCCCAGCGGCTCCTACGGTCAGATTGAATTCGAAAAAGGTGCAGGTCTGTTGCAGGTCTTCAGATTTTTAGCTCGCCACGTTTGCTTCGGCTTTCCAACAATTTCCGGATTGCCTCAACATAATTCGGGTTTAGTGATACAGATACAGGTTTCAATTTCGGTGATGAGGGACAAAGACATTGTAGATCTTGATTGCATTTTGGCATTCACAAGAAGGACACATGTAGCAGACGGATGGAAACAATTTGAAATAATTGCGAGGAGGCAAAGCATGAGTGCTGACGCACAACAAGAATCAAGGGGCAGAAAGCCGGTAGTAAAAGGGATCTTTTGCTCCCCTGCAGATTCTTTTAGGAAACGAGAGCACACCTGGCCCGACAAAAATGCCTGTCCAGGAGCAAGAACCCCAAGCTCCACAGGAGGAAACGTAACGTGTAATATACATACATATATGTATATTGAACATACATGATATATATATATATATGGCATGCGGCCAAAAGTCATGGTCAAAGAATTTATATAAAACGACGTTAATGCCAATGTTCTTGCGTGCTTAACAAACTCGTTAAGTGGCGGGCCCCCAGCTAAATGCAGCAAAACACCAGCTAGGCGCTAGTGCAGCGCTAGCACCGCGCTAGCAAACTGATCTACTAGAAAAAAATGATTCAGTGATCAATTTTTCCAAAATGAAGTCGCGATTTCGCGCTAGCGTGGCGCTAGCACGGCGCTAGCAAAAGTTACATTTCTTGGTGTTCAGAGGACATCTCCTTAGATGACCATCCATGTTACAGCTTGTTGCATTTAGGAATTCAATCTTTAGCAACTTACATCCAAAGACAGTGACACCTCACCCTCAGACAAGTGAACAAATAGAGTGCAAAAGTCCCGCGGTAGTGTGTATTGCACCAAATGTTTACATGAAGTAGTTTTTCGCACAATTTTGCAGGGTCTCCGCAAACAATTACGCCAAGCAGCGGGCCCCCAACTAAATGAGACTTTAACGTCATTTCTGGGAACAAACATTTTGACCATACACCATATATATATATAATATGCACTGTATCAAAATTCTGAGATTCTTACAATTCCTAGGTCATGCGGTGACATCAGGGTGACATCATTAGTATCTTAAACTTGGTGTTTGGCTGCTGGAACTTAGACTTTCCCGTGTTTCTTCAGTGGTCAACTTGGTCGAAGCACATGCCCTTGCAATGTAGAATTCATGACCCAAACTTTGCTGCAGGTCATCTGGGCTCAGAGTCGCCAAGATCCACATCCAAATCCA
>VSDK01014227.1:101668-152372 GCA_009767595.1 Symbiodinium kawagutii
GCCTTCCAAATTTCACAACGCCCCCTTCCGGTCACCGTCTCTTTCCCGAGCATGCCGCGCGAAGGGACAGCTCAGTGAGGATGTTCGCTATTTATATCAGCCTCTTAGGATTGTGCTCATCCGCTTCACAGCCCTGAGTCCCATATTTGAGCTTTGTCTCATATATGAGTTTTGCTTGCCAGAGCATCGTTTGAAAGACTTCGCAAAAGAAGCGATTTCATCGCTGATGCAATGTTTCAGAACAATTGTGGGAGATGCAAAGTGGTTTGAGCCAAGAGTTCCGAGGGGATTACTGGAGGCCAATCAGACTTCTCGATGACCCCCGCAATAGCAGAATGCCATCGGGTGATATGCTCAATTGGGTGATGGGCCAAACTCCTTTTAAGTTGGCTGAGTTGTTCAAACTTGAGAATGTGATTAATTTGTTGCGTATTTCGGAGCGCAATTTTCTCCTTCGGTTACGTCGCAATTATGCAGCGCTCAAATTGAGCCATCTCCTGATCACCGAAGTTGCCCCCGTCTTGAAAAGGATTTTACTTATTCAAGGTATTTTCCTTGACCGTGGAATGGGCCCCTCCAAGGGAGGCGAAGGTGAAGGATCAGCGGCGGGCAAAGCGCAAGGCAAAGGAGGCAACAAAGGGCCCCGGCCGTGAAGACCAGGAGCCAAAGGCCCCGGGAAAAGGCAAGTCCAAGCCTGCAGTCATGCGGTTTCCAGTTTCCAACAGGTCATTGTTTGTAGGTGTTTGGGTTCGTTTTCGTCCAAAAATGCCATCCTGAAAGTGCGGATCGCAGAGCGCGTTGGTAGCCGTCCTCTGGCGGCACGCTGCCCAACTTCACAACACAAACAAACACACACCCGCACACCGCGCAGTGTCATCTCCGGGTTTCAAACCCCTATGTCCCACACGCGCTCTCACAAACCCATCGTCCCGCTCATGTTTCGTCTTTGCTTTTGCTTCATTCTGTTTTTTTGCAGATTGCGTGCTTCAGTTTTCATTGCGCATGTGAACGAATTCTCAGCCTACTCCGTTTGACGCATGCCTTACCGCTGGAATGAACAATCACCTTCTTGTTTCATTGGTTGCCCCCGCGCCCGCAGATTGGCTCCAAAAACACCCCCATCAGACAGAGTCACCCACTGTTGGTCGTCTAAGATGCCCCGAGCAGTAGCGTCTCACCCGAATCAGGACATTTCTTACTTCTATCAGCCGCTCCGCATAGTCTTAGTCAATTTTTCAATCCTCAGTCCACTGTTCACCCAGCTCGAGAGTGAACACCGCCTCAAAGACATGGTAAAGGAATGTATTCCGTTGCTGATGCAGCGCTTCTGGGACATCCTTGGCCCGCTGTGGACTCGTCCAAAACAACTCGGGACCACTCTGGCTGAGGCCAATGCGGATCTGCAATCTGCGTTTCAACAATCAAACATTCCTGCGGGACTCATCACGGAATTCATCCTGGGAGAAAAGCCATTAAAGATGGAATTTGAGGATTTGTTCAAACCATCCGCAGTGATTGGTGTGTTTAAAACAAAGGATGACAATTACCTCTTGAAATTGCGACACGGCTACGCAAGCTTGAAACTTAGCCACCTTTTGATGAACCACGTTGCGCCAGCAATGAGAGCCCAAGGCAGCCCTGAGATCATGTTCCTCGACAAAGGGAAAGCAAAAGGACAGGAGAAAGGGGCCCCAGGCAAGGGTCCAGGAAAAGGAAAAGGCAAAGGCAAGGGCAACCAAAAGGGGAAGGTGGCGCAGAAAGGTAAGAATCCGGGAAAGAACCGGGGCCTCGCCCCGATTCGGGCTGCAGCAGCAGCGCCAGCAGTAGCAGCGTCTGGACCGCACTAAAGGCCAACAGCCTTATCGAAGAATTTGGTGACGACAAAAAAAACATGATTTGGGCACTTACTTCTTACTATTACCAAACAGCGCAATTTCTAATACCTTCTCACAGGTTCAGGATTTCTTGACAACATACACGGGTGCGTTTTTTATTACAAACCAATTCTTACGAATCAACAAGTCTTCCAATGAACGTCTCCAAATTCTTCGATTAAGTTGAGCCAGGCAGCGGGTGTCATGACCAGCCGTTTTTTAACAACGAGCAGGGCCTCGGCCTAGGAACCAGTTTTTTTGAGCTCCTTGGTTCCACTGCACACAAGGTTTTTCGAACAATTAATTTGGGTTCATCGCTAGAGCCGAGGCCCCCTCCTGTTTTTAAGGCGACGTGACTAGATTGGAGTTGTTTGTGATTCTCTTTGGCAGATGGACGATACACAAAGCCAAAAAAAACGTGAAGAATTCGTTGCGTCTCTTTTGTGGGGCTTAGGATCTCGGACGACCGGCCACAACCAATTATACAGCGGGGCTACCATAACTCATGTCAAGCACCATATGTACTTTTTCACCGGACTGGACCTAATCAACAGCTCTTCACCATCGCGACTTCCAAGTTATATTACATGCCCTGGTTCTTATTACCTCATCGCTCATTTACCCCACTTGGTAAAGGAGACCGTTCGCCCTTTCTGTCTTTTCTGTTTCCCCCGGTTTTTGTTCCTGGTGGTGATTCGTTGCCGTCGACACCCGATGGACGCTGATGGCTGCGGATGGCCCGGCGCCACGTCTTGGTTGGTGCTGCTATGGGCCGAAGAAGAAGAAGAAGTAGGAGTAGGAGTAGTAATAGAAGTAGTAGTAGTAGTAGTAGTAGTAGTAGTAGTAGTAGTAGTAGTAGTAGTAATAGTAGTAGTAGTAGTAGTAGTAGTAGCAGCAGTCGTAGTAGTAGTGGTAGTGGTAGTGATAGTGGCAGTGGTAGTGGTAGTAGCTAATAATAGAAACAGAAAAGAGTAACAGTAATGGGTTAATAATATTGATGGTAAGAACAATGATATTAATAATATTGATAGTGATGGTGGCAAAAATGGTATTTAATTATGTTAAGAGTCGTAATGAATATAGTAATCGCAAAAAAAATAAATGAAATCAACATTGAACATAACAAGAACAAAAAATGAAAAATCGTCATAGCAGGAATAGTCATAATTTTAGGAAAAATAGTCGTTGAAAAATCATATTTCAAAAAATTGTAATTGCGATAATACTAATAATAAAAATGATCATTTTAATCATGGTAGTAGCGTCGTAAAAAACATGAACAATAGAACTAAAAATGCGGTAATATTGACTATATCAATAATATTAGCAGCAATTGGTGATAGTAGTGAAAATAGAACTGAAACAAGATTAATAATGCGGAGAAAAGAATAACAACAACGATAGTAATAGTAGTAATAATGATACCAATAATAGTAATAACAGGGCTCATGATATTGATAGTCAAAATAAAAATGATAGTACTAATAATATTCAAAACATAATTAGGTCAATTCTAGTAATGAAAAACCTAATAGTTCCCTTTTAGAACAGGCGCTCGAACAACGCATTGAACAAATTTTTCCTTGGCTGAACACTATTGTAGGCTCCAGGTCCATAGACCGCAATCATTGATTCTGGAGGATTCCTTCCACTCGTTCCATTTCCAATCAATGACTTTACGGTAGCAGAACTAGATCACTTTGTTTCAACTCATGTCTCCAAACAACATAAAACCACTCCATAAAGCATACTCGTAGCACTGTTGCCGTTTGCACCAGATAACACATAGTGGAAATCAGACACTTGCAAAGTGACATTATCAACCAGATTCGGGTTTGTCGCTGCTGACGTGTTGCCCCACTTCACTTGGGTTGCATGTCAACTGCCAAGAAACCTTGCTGAGGCCTTTGGCTTTCAAAACGCAAGCGACATTCCGCAGGCAGGGCACACATCGAATTTTTGTCTGGATACCGAAATGATCTTTGATTGCAACATAATTGTTCCCAGCCGGTTAGGTCGTCAGCACCGGACCAGATAGGAAGTAGTGTGAAAAAGTAGGATTTAGCGACATCGATGGAAAGCAATCGAACTTGCCTCGCTACATGTTTGCCAGCATCCTAATGATTTTTCCATGGATCCTTTTTTCAAGTTACTTCAGGGATTTCGTTTGAGTAGAAGCTGATAGAATTGAGCAGCCAGCACAGTATGCTAAGCACCAAAGCCTGCAGGTCAGGAGCTATTAGTTTGGGTTCAGGGGATGGGTACTCTGCTCGGGACACCACAGGACAAAGTCATTCAGCCCCTCGAGTTCCGGGCAAGGGACCAGAAAAGGCGCTTCTGGGTTGCTTGGTCAAAACTGATCGTCAGAGAGCTTGCTTGGTTCAAGATGTTCTAGGTCATGATCCGTCAAGATCATTCAAACATGCATCAAGCACAATCCATCACGGCGACCACCGTTCTACAACCACTTTCAGGGTGTTCGTTTGGGCAGTTTTCTTGATTTCTTTGGCATTTTGTTTTGAAATGTGATTAACCATTTGCTGAGGAACTTTCCAAAGCTGGGCATAATGTGAGCGAGGCTCCGATGATGTGTTGGTAAGCCATGGTAAGCCGTGGGAGACCAAAGTCTGCAACAGTTTGAGTCTTTGAAGTTTGAGGAGTTTGAACATGTTTGAGGGATTCTGAGCTGAACTTGCGTCTCAACTCAGCTGCAGGGGGTCGGTTGGACTGGAAAGATGTACACGAAATCTCCTGTTGATTTCATCCATTTCAGGTCTTTGTTCGGTATGAAGGCAAAACTCCTTGGAAGCGCATTGGCGAGGCTAGTTTGCCGTTGAACATGTCACGGGGCATCTCATGTTGTTGGAACACGGACAGATGCCATTGACGGGTCAGAGATCACTGCTTCAGATTGTGCACTCTCGCGGCGACTTCCGGGAAGCGATCCAATGCCAGTACAACTACCTCATCAAACGCTACCCAGAGAGATTTCAAGTGTCCAGTCATGTCCAATTACAATATTTCCATATATGTTTTTAAATTTTGTTTACTTAAATCTATACTATATAGATATTTTATGAGATAGTATATCTATACATACAGTACTTGTTTAGTTCATTTGTCCAGCCGATTCAGACATTGACCAAGTTTGAAGCTGTTACATGTGCACAGAGTGCTTCGTGGTCAAACCTCACAGACCAAGGCTCTTACAAGCTCTACAGGAAATTCCGATACTTCCTTCCAAGTGAATATCCAGTCGATCCAGCCTGATTTGCTGCTTTGCCGTTGTCAAAGTGTGATTTTTTTTTCACATTTACAATCTCTTAAAAACCGGTGCTGGAGTGCGCTGAACATCACAACTCAGTGGGACTTGGAATGGGGACAGGTTCAGTTCGCTTACACTGACACCCAGGGCGAATTGGTACGCTCCCTGCTTGCTCAGCGTGGGAAATGTTGGCACCTGCACCATTTGAATCATCATTTGAATGTTGGTTCACAGTGCTGATGCTGGAAATTCTTGGAAGAGCTTGATTTTCAGTGGAAAACCACAGTTCCACTGCAATCATTGTGTGTTGGGTGTAGAAACTGTCCGTTGCTTCAGGTGCCTGTCGATGATGGGCCGCTGGAGCTCGGCACGGAGCCCGCCGAAATGAAGGCATGGCACTCACTGGGATCTCGCTGCAGAACTCCCCAGAGGACAGGGAGGTTCCCATGTGGAAAGTGCTTCGACTGCCTGGTGCCAATATCTACCAATGCTGAACGGGTCACCATGGGTCACCAGGGTCACCATGGGTCACCATGGGTCAGCATGGGTCACCATTGGCACCCCAGCCATTCTTGCCGGCCAAAGGCGATGCTGCAAAGATCTGGTTTTTTCCCAGCTCAGAAGCCTCGATATTGGCGACACATGCAAAGAAATTTGAAAGACAAATACGAGTCCAAGAAGGACAGGGAATGATGCATGATGCTGACGTTCGTAGCCACTATGTCATATTTTGTTTGTGTACCCTTTGGCATGGAGTGACAGTCTCCATTTCCCTCGGCACCATTCCCTGTGTGAGGACTTTCATAGAACCAAGTTTTGGCTCACGCGGCGAAAGTTCAATACAAGGCGCCCTCCAAAACTTCGATAACCCATTGGTTGTTAGATTCTGAAGTCGTGGTTGCTGCTGGTGCTACGGTTGTGTTTTCAGGATCGAAGCCCATAAATGGTCTGCACCCCAGGATTCGGTCAACGATCTGGAAATGGACGAAATCCAAAGCACTCAAACAAATCAGAAGCAGTTGGTGTACCAAGGTACGATCCAAATAAGTACCGTGGACGGTACATGCAGGTGCAGAAGTACAAGCGGGGCATTGCTTTGAGCTTAGGCAGAATAGCGGTGACATGTTCCAGAGAGCACCAGTTTCCCAAGTCCCGAAACTTCGCTTTCGCTTGAGGTTGCAGGAACTGGCCCATCCAGATGACCTGGGCTGGTGTTCGTGGTTGGAATGATTGGACTTGAAGGGTTCAGAGTTGGTAGAAGCCAAACTGTAGTGTCTTCCAGTCTGCGAACACAGTACCGTAGGTTTCACTGCTTGATCTTCCCCTAGCACCAGGCGCCAGAAGCGTCCCCGCCCTTTGAGATTAGTGCAGGGATAGTGGTCAGCCATTAGCAGAGGAGCTCTTTGCCATGTCTCGAAAAGAAAAGACTCAGATGTAGCCATCTTGTGATGTCCACATATGTCCAATTGCTTTCTTCCAAGCGCTCAAAGTCACTTGACCAACATCGTTGAGCACACACAGTTTAGCTTATAGATGCTTTAGTATATGATATAGTCCATAGTCTAGTACATAGTTCATAGCCTATAGATGCCTATAATATGTAGTTGCTATAGTATATATGTATATACAGTTGCTGTAGTTTATGGATTTGTATGGATGTTTTACATGTGATGCACCAGCATTTGGCCCAAGAGGAGTTGCATGGCAACTGCATTTTTTCATTTTCGCTGTTGCAGTTCTGTGGAAGTTCCACCTGTTCTAGTAACAGAGTTAGAATCAACAGAAATGAATTGTTCAAGTAATCGGTCTACTTTTGAAATTTAATATTTGGAAGTTAACCCAACTTATGACATGTCGAGACCGGATTGCAGTTTCAGTATCAGAGTGATTCAATCAAGCAACACATAAATAGCAACTGAGAGCAATCCTTGCATTTTGCATCATTTTTCATGTCGCAGTCAGTAGAAGCTGGGTCGATGGCTTCGGAGCCAAGGTGCGCCGATTGAACCGGTTGAAAGTTTGAAATTTGTTGATGTTGTGAAGCCGATTTGAACAGTGCTTTTTCTTCGTTGCAGATTTGCAAAGGCCCCGCATGGGTGATGCAATGAAGATTTTCCTGGCAGAACTGCGACAAAGATCGCTGGATGCTGCAGGCCATGGGTTGTACATCAGGGTCAGGTAGTTGTTGATATTGTGAGGTCCGCCGGTCACTGGTCACTCTCTCATGATAGGCTGTGCCTCTTGTCTGTTCAGGAAATGCCTCATCCATTTTTCGGCACCGCTCACATAGGTGGTGTCTTCATGGTATGCTGGTCATTAAGATGGGACTCGTGTGAAGTGGTGGACTGCTTGAGCGTCAAAATGAATGAACTGAAGGCAGGAACCTCTTGCATGGTCAGCTGGAGCCCACAGCAGACTGTGGAATTCGTTTCCTATTAATGATTCTTTCAACACCGTCTGACTGAGTTTCCACTCCCTGAGTTTTCCTTTAAGTTGGAAGAGTTTCGACAGTTAACCAGCTCTGATCCGTTCACTTCTGATAGTTGTGAAGCACTAAGAGCCTTTTAGCTTGGAAGTCACTCTTTTCTTGGGATGCAACTTAACCTTTGCTACTCACACATACTCACACTCCCAAGATTTCTTTCTGGAGGTCATATGGTTTGCACAAAGTTGCAACAGCGCCTAAAGCGCGTGTGGCTTCAAGGATACGTCTTGCGCGCTTGGCTCAGTTCTGTCGGACGAAAACTGCAAGAGCAGAAAGAGATCAGATGAGTGACTGACTCACGAGATCTCTTTTTTGAGCATCGATGAATTTGTTCTTTTTGCAGCTCTTCACTTCCCAGGTCGTGTTGACTACGCGGTAGACTTCGATGATGGATCTGACGTAATGAGTGACTTGGATACAATGGGGCTCATGCATCATGCTTGAAATGAATTGAAAGGAAACAAAGCATTTAAGAAAACAGCTTCCATAAATGTAGAGAATTGAAGTAGAATAAATAGGCGGCCCTCTGCTCAAAGGATTTCAACTCTGGACAATGCTGAAAATAAGGTCTGGATGTCGCAGAAATTGTGGCGAGCAACCCAGAAGCAAGTGCTGCATTGCAGGCAAGCTGAAGCATGTCTTTTGCCTTCTGGCACAGATTGCCGGATGATCGAGTACGTTTGCTGGCTAGTTCCCATAGCAGAGCAGAGTGGACTGAAGTCCGAAGCGTTGTCACTTTGACACGACGTTGGCCGATACCCTCTTTGTGTGTTCGGCTATAGTGCACAAGATCAAGCAGCCAATTTCAGTCACACCAGATTGGAAAGTCTTTCAGGCAGGTCGCTACATTTCCTGCGTTTGCACCCTGGTGAAGATGCAGATGTGTTGCATGTAGCATGATGTGGATTTCTCCTGCTTGCCAAGGTTTGTTCTGTGGAATTTCACCCCCAGGACTATCGAAATTTGCATCCAAGAGACATTTCCACAGTGCTGTGATGCGCTACGTTCATTTCCAGGAACACATCCTGGGTCTTCGTGTGGAAAGTGCATGTCCGTTAGACGATCCAGGCTTGATGTGCGCGCACACAAGATGCACACTTTGCGAATCAACACTTGGGCATTGGCCAGTTGTCGCCTTGGCTTCTACTCAATCTACTGATCGCACATCACAGTTCAGTCTATCGATCTCACAGGGCAATTTATCGATCACACATGAGCACACTGCAGAGTCGTAACCTGCAGGTGATGCTTTAGCAGAGCCTTTCTGGTTCCTGGAGGCCTGGAATCCTTAGAAACCTGAGCCCTTAGAAGTGTCTCGACGCTCGTTTGGCATCTTTGGCTTGAGTGAGGTGGCAGAGTCTCACAAGCTGAGAGAGCTTGCGCATGTGCAAAGCGTGGCCTGAGAAGGGAGAGGCTGGATGCAGATGGTGTAAATGCTTTCGTTCACAGATTTGTTGGAGAATTTAGGTTCATTGACATGTTCCCTCGAAAGTGGTGAGCAGCAGGAAAGCTGAGCTGTTCGGGCTGCAGAGGTGCAAACGAGGCAGAGCAGTTGCTGCTTCAGTTGTGAGATTTTGCTGCTTCAGTTGTGACTTTGATGTGTCATTTATCAACTGTTTTCCTCAGCTTGGCAGTGACTTGCTGAATGTTACTTACTTCAAGGAAGCACCCTCAAGTCAACGGGCATCAGTTCTGTGAACCCTTGCCCTCAGCACAACAGAACTAATCATCAGAGGTTGGAAAAACATGAGACAAACTCGCCGGCGTGGCTCCAAAGGAGTAGTGCAGCCATCCAATTGCTGGATTTTTGCGGCCAACCGCCGTATTTTTGTCGTTGCACTTTTACAACTCCGATCTTTTTATTCTTTTATAACGCGCCTTGATTGCATCGAGCAAGCATCGAAGCGCTTGGCTTCCATGGTGGTTCCATGTCAAAGCAAGCATTCAGTTGGATAATGGTCGGATTTCATCAGAATTGTTGAGAGCTTCTTGCTCATCAGAGCAGTGCCCAGGATGGCAAGCTCCCGAGTTTCTACTGCAACTGCTGCTGCAGGCACTGATGTACAGTAGATGATTTCTTATGCAGGAAGAGGAATTCCAATACTGGATTGAATATTGAGCAGTACAGTATAGTTCCTGCCATGATCAACAGACGTGATTTGGGCACTGCTCGCATGGTGGCCCTTTTGTAGACATTCGACAAGATTCCCATGGATTTCCTACGTTCTGCAGAAATCTGCAGAACATATGAACAACGACCAGTCCGCGATTCTAGATTTCAACATTCAAAGCCTGATATACTGTAGTTTATCAGCAAATGTCGGAAGATGCTGCTCATTCAGGCGTTGCCGCTCTGATTGGCGGCACAGCTTTCGTTTCCACTGCACCTTCCACTGTGGCTGCCCCTGCTGCGGGGAACTTGCGAGCTCGAGAACCCAGCATGCTGTGCACGGTGACACAAGAGCTGGCACGGCTTGCATGTCATCCCTATATGGATAATATGGATCGCTAATCATGGTGTCTTCAGCCAGGGTGGGTTCGAGTGTGGTCGTGTGTGTCTTCAAGGGCTAGGTTTGGAGTCCAGAGTTTTCTGGCGTGGAGTGTTCCTCAAGGTTTGGTTTTGAAGGGCTCAGAGTGTTCTGTTGGAGTCTTCTGTTTGGCTTCTTGGTCATGTCGTCTCCAGGGTCTGAAGATTTCTTGTTGTTGCAGAGCTGAATTTTCGGAAAACACTCCCAAGGTGGACTACACAAGTTCAATCAAGTTCATGAGTTAAAGGGCACATTGAGACTACGATGATATACGTATTTATGTCACAAGTTCATTGAGAACATCAAGTCCTGCCATCTCACGGGTGACAATTCATTTGCACCGAGGCCTCGGGAAGCCGCAATTCATCTTCTGCTTCTTCTTTGGGTCATGGCTTGGAGGTGGGGCTGCGATGAGCTGCAAGGATTTCGCACGACGGCGGTCAAAAGTTTGACCAACGGAGATTGTCTCGTGGATGTTTTTAAACCTTTTTGGGTCATCGACGTATACGGAGGGTAATTACCTTGCTGGGATATTTGCTGCAATTTTGGATGGGAAGTTGTCCATGGACATATGAGGAATCTGACCAAGCACATTCAATTTTTCCTTGTGCCGGGCTACGGAATGACCACGGTTTTCTTTCGTGTTTTTGAACTTTGCCGAAACACAATGTCTTAATATGGGCACATATGAATAACATGACTTGTTGTATATTTGATGGTACTTGATTGTACTTGTATCATCTTGTATCATCTTGTATCATCTTATATCTTTGACCGACACCTCCTTTTTCAATAGGGAAGGGAAGCACAAGTACTGATCCTCATGTATTGGCGACCGACCAAGAGGGCAACGAAGTCAAGTCAAGCCTGCTGAAGAGTTCGGCCAACTTGACTGACGGGCACCTTGCGCTAGTTTTCACTTCATGTTTCGTGTGAATGATAGAACTTCAAACCTCTCCAAGGTCCAATCATTCATAGCCATCCAAACCAGCCCCCAGATGATCCCTGATCAGCCGCATGCCAAAGGCACCCGTAGTGGTCGCCGGAGCCGCCCTTGCTTTGATGGGCCGCAAGGTGGGGATTCAAATTGGGCAGTGTTTGGTGTTTTTGTGCGTATGAAACCCACGCTTTAAATTAATTCAAAGTTGAAAGTGCATTTGTCTGACAAGGGCCATGTACAAGTTAGTACTGTGTTCTGTTTTTTCTCACTGATGCGCATCTTTAGCATTTTTTTGCCTCAACGTATCATTTCCGTCCCCACATAGACTCGGTGGCTTCACCGTCCAGCCACCACTGGGGAGGCTGCAAAACCCAGCGTCAAGCAGCTGGTGGGGGCCCTTGGTTATGGCAACTGGTCCAATCCTCTCAAGGGAGCATCAAATTGAAGAAGATCCCCATCGTCTCATAGCCGTTGGATATCCCCAGTTTAGTATAGTTTAGTCATGTTTCTATATTCTAGATGAACTACTCAGAGCCATTCAGGGCAACGGTTATCTCAACTTTATTCATCTTTGCTTGAAAGATCACATGTAAGAAACCATGTTGGGCTCCACAAGTTTCAGAATGTCAGACACTTTACATGTGTATCTTTCAGTTGCAGATTTGATTTGGACTTCTCTTATTTTTCTCGACCGGCTTAGGTTGCAATGACAGCGTTTGAGAACGAGTTGGGGGTGCAAGCACCAGTTGGGTTCTGGGACCCCGTAGGTTGGGATGTTTGCGTTGTGCAATGATTGTCTCTATGGGTTTGTTTCAAGTTTCTTCCACATGATGGCATGTCTGATTGCAGTTGCAAGCCACTTCTGGGACCCTGTAGGTTTCACTGCCGATGGCGATGTGGCTGCTTTCAAGAGGCGACGCTCTGGTTCTTGAATTCGTGAAGTTGTGACAGACGGAGTTGATCATAGGCTTTAAGACGTACCGACTTTCTTAGCCAGTGTGCTATTTTGCCAGCTTTCTGTTTGTGAAGCAAGTCAAACGATATTGAATCTCTCACCTATGACGTTGCGCATCCACTCATCACAGCTGTGGAACCATCCATACTTGTAGAGGTCCGATTTCACAAGCTCATTGAGCACGTCACATCTAACCTACCAACCCTCTTCTTGCCAAGAAAACTAATACAAAATAATCACGGAATGCCAAGAGCTTGCCAAGCTGGAAAGATAATGCTGGTCTCATTTCAAGTTGTGCGATGCAGAAGTGAAGGCGCCGATCCGTCGAATTAAAGCATGGCCGAATCTGCATGATGGCCACCATGGGTGCCTTGACTGTGCTTGTAGTACCTGCTCGATTCTGCTGGTTGCTTTTGTTGGAGCGGAACATTTGGCAAGGTACTTGCAGATTAATTTGAAAGGTACATGTGATTGTGAAGTTATTGGATGATATCTATTGATCCTTGATGTTTGATACCAGCATCATAGCTCCTTTCCAAGGATATATTACGCCGGAGATCACCGGCAAGCTGTTCAGGGCTTAAGATGCATGTGCAGGGTGTGATTCTGCAGAGATGGAACGAGTTCAAGATCAGACTTCAGACTTTCCCATACCAGTCTTTTGTTTTCCAGCTCAACATCTCCTGAAGAGTGCTGCAGAGTCTTGTTTTTGTACGAGTGCGACTGTTGCTGATTTGAGGCCTGGATTTTTGTCTCCATCCGCAGGCCTCAAGTTTGCGGACGTTCCCAACGGACTTTCCGCTATCTCCAAGGTTCCAGTTGCAGGATGGGCTCAGATCGCTGCGTACTTCGGATTTGTCGAATTCAGCGGTGGCTTCGATGACTACAAGAGCGGCACCCCTGGTGACTATGGATTCAAGGTGCTGACTTCTTCTGATCCTGAGGAGAAATCTAAGAAGCTTTCAGCAGAACTTGCGAACGGCCGTTTGGCCATGATGGCGATCATTGGAATGTTCTTCCAGGAAGCCGCTAGAGAGATACTGAAAGAAGTCTTGTTTAATTCACTCGGGTATTCAATTGTACATCTTTTCTGTTGTTTTCAAGCAGTTTGGAGGTTGCAGTACGGACTAAATGTGTAGACAGCATCATACATGCATGCAAACATACCAACAAACAAACAGACAGACAGACAGATAGACATGCATGCATACACACGTACACACGTACATGCGTATATACGTACACCCGTACATACGTACATACGCACACACACGTACATACGTGCATACGTGCAGACGTACATACGTACATACGTACATACGTACATGCATACATACATACGTACATACATACATATATACTTACATACATACATGCATACATACATACATGCATACATGCATACATAGATACATAGATACATAGATACATAGATACATAGATACATACATACATGCATGCATGCATACATACATAGATACGTACATACACTAGATTACATTACATTGAATTACATTACATTGAATTACATAACATTACATAACATTACATAACATTACATAACATTACATAACGTTACATAACTTAACATTGCGTGACATGACATTATATTATATCATCTCAAATTATAGACTACAACATTACAGTGTATTGTACTATATTTGATTGTATCATATGATATAATCTGTCATTGTATTAAACTGCGTCAACTATCGTGACTTTAGCTTTCCAGTGCTTTAAGTATCGTGACTTTAGCTTTCCAGTGCTTTAACTCTCGTGACTCTAGCTTTCCAGTGCTTTAAGTATCGTGACTTTAGCTTTCCAGTGCTTTAACTATCGTGACTTTAGCTTTCCAGTGCTTTAACTATCGTGACTTTAGCTTTCCAGTGCTTTAACTATCGAGACTTTAGCTTTCCAGTGCTTTAAGTATCGTGACTTTAGCTTTCCAGTGCATTTTGCATGCTTTAACTCTCGAGACTTTAGCTTTCCAGTGCTTTAACTATCGTGACTTTAGTTTCGAGTGCTTTAAGTATCGCGGCTTTAGCTTTCCAGTGCTTTAACTACGGTGACTTTAGCTTTCCAGTGCTTTAACTCTCGTGACTTTAGTTTTCCAGTGCTTTAAGTATCGTGACTTGAGCTTTCCGTTGCTGCAACTCTCGAGACTTTAGCTTTCCAGTGCTTTGACTCTGGTGACTTTAGTTTTCCAGTGCTTTAACTATCGTGACTTTAGCTTTCCAGTGCTTTAACTATCGTGACTTTAGCTTTCCAGTGCTTTAACTACGTGACTTTAGCTTTTAAAGTGATTTAACTATCGTGACTTTAGCTTTCCAGTGCTTTAACTATCGTGACTTTAGCTTTCCAGTGCTTTAAGTATCGTGACTTTAGCTTTCCAGTGCTTTAACTCTCGTGACTCTAGCTTTCCAGTGCTTTAACTCTCGTGACTTTAGTTTTCCAGTGCTTTAACTATCGTGACTTTAGCTTTCCAGTGCTTTAACTATCGTGACTTTAGCTTTCCAGTGCTTTAACTCTCGTGACTTTAGCTTTCCAGTGCTTTAACTATCGTGCCTTTAGCTTTCCAGTGCATTGTGCATGCTTTAACTATCGAGACTTTTGCTTTCCAGTGCTTTAACTATGGTGACTTTAGCTTTCCAGTGCTTTAACTATCGTGACTTTAGCTTTTAAAGTGCTTTAACTATCGTGACTTTAGCTTTCCAGTGCTTTAACTATCGAGACTTTAGCTTTCCAGTGCTTTAAGTATCGTGACTTTAGCTTTCCAGTGCTTTAACTCTCGTGACTCTAGCTTTCCATTGCTTCAACTCTCGTGACTTTGGCTTTCCAGTGCTTTGACTATCGTGACTTGAGGTTTTCAGTGCTTTAACTATCGTGACTTTAGCTTTCCAGTGCATTGTGCATGCTTTAACTATCGTGACTTTAGCTTTCCAGTGCTTTAACTCTCGTGACTTTGGCTTTCCAGTGCTTTAACTATCGTGATTTTAGTTGCCGTTGCCATCTGTCCTAAATGTTCGTAACACGTTACATCCACTTTGAAACTTCCTTTTACCAGAGGGTCTGGCGCCGGTAAGTTGAAAGAAGGCGAAGGGCGAAAGGGACTTTGTTTGTTGTCTTTGTTCCAAGGGAGGGTTTTCCCAGCATATGAATTTGACGCATCGAGAGAGGACTCGGGCGCAGGATGGTTTTGATTGCCATTTGTGCCCCAGAAAATTTTGCAGCCATACGTCATTTACGGCATGAACACGCGCCATTCTTCAGGTGTCATTTGTCCACATTGCAAGGCAATGTTTCCAGGGGTGCCAATGCTGAAATTGCACTTGGCCCAGAACCGCCAAGTGACAGACCAGGACTTCCCGGCTGATTGCCCGCTGTGTTTGGCAGTCCAGAAGCATACCGTCGTGAGAGTTCCCACTGCGCATTCATGTAAGATCCTTAGACTGCAGGAGCACTTACGTGATTATGATCTCCCAGCGCGTCAGTGTGTGTGTGTGTGTGGGGAAATTTTGCAACTCCGTGAGGATGGTGCAGCTGCTGTGGCGCAACCTTCCACCGGTGGGAGTACGCTCAGTGTTCGCCCCTCTCTTCGTTTTCATGGCTGATCGTTCTAAGCGTCGTGGGCGTGACAAAGCAAAAGTCTCCGTGCGAGACATCGAGGAATTGACAGAGAAGTACCATGAGCAAGCTCACCGTTGCGACCGAGCTGCGCAGTTGGCTTTGTTGGTTCAACCTGATGGTGGTGAGTTGAAAGCAGGACTCCAACCCGTTGTCTTCCTTACGTCTTTTGCAAAGAAGTTTTGCCCACCTAAGAGTCACAGAAGGCGGCGGTTCTGAGTTCTGAATGGCTGTATGGCAACGGGCCTGCCATTGAAGCGCCGCGCCTACGAGAAGTTGCTTGCAAGTTTGGTTGACGCTGCAGCCACGCGTCTGCCGACTGCTTCTGAGGTGCTGAGTCAGCTTCAGCAACTTCCGATGATTATATATTGTCATTTCAAATGTCCCAGGCCTGAATCGGGCGTCCGCCGAGGACAATAAGCCTTGGATCTTGATCATTCAGTTCACCAATCCCCTCATGGAGGAAACGCCCGGCATTGCAGGCTGTGTGGCAGAAGACGGATGGCAAATGGCCAGCCGTTTCAATCAAACGTTGAATGGAAGCCCAGCCGACTATATTGACGTTCCGTGACATTGGGTGGTCATTACCGGGGCAAAGGCGTCGGACTTCGCCAGTGAAGAGACGTCCAACTAGCGCGGCGCAAGATGGGCCGTCTGGTGTGCGAGTCAAGAGACGAAGTAGTTTTTGCATTTCAGTCAGTGTTTGGTATGCGACTCCCGTCCACGCGCGCGGTTTCTGGATCATTTCTCTACCCCCCTCCCTTCCCGTTGACTTGCTTGACTTCGGTAGGAGCCTTTGTCAGTCGTACTGAATTCACGAATCTTAGGAGTTTGTGGTTTTCTTCGCGCCCCGTCCGTGGATCAGCGCAGATTGGGTCTTGTCCTTTTCTGTTCCGTGTTTTCCGGGGCCTCGTTCCCCGAAGTACCATTCCTGTCCGGTAGACAAAGGGAGAATTGCAGGTTAGGCTACGAACAATGTCTTTGGAACAGTCTTGGCCAGGGCTTTGCAGGGATGGCTTGATTGTTGAGTGTAGGATATGTATACAGACTTGTCAGCTGTTTTTAGGACTCCTGTTGCGCAGATTTTGGCCTTTCGTATTCTCAAGGTTTTCCAGAGATGCTTCCTCGATTCGTGTTCCCGCGGTTCCCATCGGTCATGTACTCAGGGTGTGCTGACTCATCCCAACGGTCTTACGGCTATAGTTTCTGTTTATTTCTAGCGGTTTCTTTGCAATGTTGTCATAGGGTCGGGTGTGAAGCTGATTTGATCACTTTTCGGGACAGCGCTGATTTAGTGCCCCTCATACTTCTGGGCTGGGGATTGCGGTGGCGTGGCGCTGCTGGGTCCCGATGACGCTGGCTTACGTCGCTGCTTTTGTTTTCTGTTTCACGGCTGAGGGCAGGTGCGATACTTGATTGACTTGACTTGATTTGATTTGACTTGACTTGACTTGACTTGACATATCCCTGCAAATGAGCAGGAAGCGCCCCACAGTGGACCCCTTGCAAGTGTCTCGGGCAGCCGACGACTCAAGGGGTCCCTCTTTTGAAGAAATTTTTGCGCCGTGTGAAGTTGTCGCGCGTGGATCCTCGCAGTCCGTGTGTGCGCAGACGCGCCTGGCCAACGCAACCGCGTGCGCTTCAACAGCTTTGTGGTTGTGTCAAGCAGCGCGCGCTCAAGGGAAGTCAAGAGGCCCGCCAAAACAATTTCTGCAGCAGCGCGGGGTGAGGTCGAGGCAGCCAGAGCAAAGGCGCGAGAGCTGAAGAAGTCCTTGGAGCTCACCCTCGGGCGCAAAGAAATACTTGAACTTGATGATCTTGCGCAAGTATTTCCAGAAGATGAGTCAAGACTGGAATGAGAACCAGCAGCAAGCCATGAATGACCTCCTGAGCCTCGCCGCGGACCAGGTGGACACAGAGTTCGCTGCTTGCTATTCCAAGTTCAGCTCTCCTCTTGAAGGTCGCGCTTGGAAATATTCCGTTCTGTTCAGCGCCATTTGCCAACCTGACGCCCGCAGTGCTTTCGCCAATTTGGCTGTCAGTTGATCAGGCCAGGGCTGGCAAATATATTGTCTATGGCTTCAGGTGTTCGCTTTCTTGGGCTTGTGCGCGCCCCTTTTTCGATTGTTTTCCAAGAAGCAGTTTTGTAGAAAGACATGAAAACATGTCTTGTTCAATTTAATCGTCTTTTTTCAATGGCTCTTACATCCTTTTTGTTGTTCTCAGGGAGTTTGGAGGTTGCAGTACGGACTATTTGCAAATACAGATAAAATCGCGTACGCGCGAGGAAACAAGCGTACGTAAATTATTTGTGGTCGCATTCCGTCGCTTTACGTTGCATTACGTGACAGTACTTGGCATTTTGCTGAAACGCATTTCTTCTCACTATTCGTCATTACGCGAGCTTGCGTTACGCATCTTTTAGATTTACATTGCGTTGAATTGCGCCAAAGCACATTGAGTTATCTTACATCCGGTCGACTACTCGGCGTCGCGTTACATTATGCTACATACATGTTTTTTTTCGCTGCGTACTACGTACAGTACGTTGCATAAGTACACTACATTACATTACGTTGCAATATGTTACGTTTTTTCATCACGCGGCGTTCCGTTACGTATAGAATATTTGAATCGTTTCATTACACCAATCATTACATTACATGAGCCAATTCAATACATCTACCGTGACATCGCATTAGATTGATCATTGCGCGATACTACCGTGCATGACGTTACATTACTCCAATCATTACGTCGCTACATTTTATTACCAACAGTGCGTCGCATACGTTGCGCGCGCCGCAAAAAATTACATGACAAGGAGGTACAATAGGTACAGTGCATGCGCTACATATTGTAGTTACATGGCGTTTATGCGCAGAACGTTTAGGCTATTACGTGCGTTGTGTGAGTGGTCTACCTTCCACGCACCATTCGACGTCGCATATGGTACAAACACCGCGTACAAAGCGTACGTGGCGTGCATATGCGCGCAGCGCGCGCAACGTGCATGACGTGCGTTATGTGCATTACGCGCGCGAAACATACGGTGCACGCATATTGCAAGCGTTTACTTGACATCGCGTGAGCCTACCTTAACTTACCCCACCTTACTTTCCCCAACGCTCGGGTCCGAGCAAGCCGTTTTTTAGTCCATTTTTTATTTGTTTTTGTTTCGCAGACCTTAAACCCCTAACATAATCAGGGGTCATTTACAGGCTTATTAGGCTTTTCACAAATAATATAATGATAGACAATCCTAACATAATCCTACGTTTACAGGCTTATTAGACATTTATAATTTTAATAAAATGATAGACATTTACTAGGCTTTTTACAGCGAAATATTTTTTTTCCTCCTTTCCTAGCCCTAGCCAAAAATTCGCCCTAGTGTAGTAAAGCAGATAAATTTATTAGCCCTAGTCTTTTCAATTAATTCACCCTAATTCTCCGCTTTTGGTCCGCTTTCGGCGCGCCATTTTGGTGCAGTTCTAAATGGGGGTGCGCATTTGGTGTGATTTTAGTGCAAAGTGCAGCCTGAACGGTGCATTTCGCGCTGGTAAAGCAAATTTGCGTCGTTTTCAAATCGTGTCAAAGTCCATTCTGGATTTCGTGCAGAATTTCAGAGGAAAAGCGCAGGCGAGGAAAACCACGATAGTTGGGTGTGATATTCGGGGATGCCTCTCCTTACATATCTTGTGCAGATTTCGTACGTGGCGTGGGTTACGCACTTTGCGTAGCTCGCGGTACGCTACATATATGTAGGCTTGACCCGACGCGTGTTACGTACAAAATTTTCATCATGTGCGCAAAAACCTTCGCGCGCCTGGCATACATAGCGTACGCTACATACATACGGTACATGCATTACATTCAAGGCGTACGTAGGCATAGTGCGTATCGCGTACGTTCGAGTGCATACCTTACATCACTCGCGTCGCGTCGCGTACATTTCATGCATTACGTATACCGCATACATTGTGTTACAATTGGCGCCGCGCATTGCGTACATTATTATACATGCGTGGCGGACATTTCGCCGCTACATTGATTACGCAGAACGCGCGTCGCATGTGTTGCGTACGCTGCCTGCAGTACATTACGTTACGTTCGTCGCATGGCGTTCATTGCGTGCGTCAAATACGCGCGTTGCGTACAGACAGGGTGAAGTCAAAATGCGGAGGACCATCCCGGATCTTCTCTGCAGCATTGCTTTTCCCTTGAACAAACATACATACCTACAGACGCAGGTACATACAAACAAGCTTACACACAACCATACATGCATGCGTACATGCTTACGTGCAGGCATGCTCGCGAACAAACGAACAAACATACAAACACACTTACATACGTGCTCGCAAACAAACTAACATACATACAGACAGACAGACAGACAGACAGGCAGGCAGGCAGGCGGGCAGACAGACAGATAGACAGACAGACAGACGTGCGCATAAATAGAAAGCTAGAAAGACCAATAGATACATACATGCATGCATACATACATACATACATACATACATACATGCGTCTGTGCATAGGCGCAAACGTGCATACATACGTGCGTACGTGCATGCAAACAAACGTACATACATACATACATACACGCATACATGCGTGCATACGTACATACAAACAAACGTACAAACATACATACATGCATGCATGCATGCATGCATGCATGCATGCATGCATACGTGCATACATACATACATACATACGTACATGCATACACACATACATACATGCATACAAACGTACATACATACATGCGTACATACGTACATACGTACATACGTACAGACATACATGCGTACATGCGGACGTACGTACATACGTAGATACGTACATGCGTACGTACGTACATACGTACATACGTACATACAAACATTCAGACGCAGACATCAATATACATGTATGTACATACATTCATACATACGTACATTCAGACACATACATCCATACATACATACATGAATTTGTGCATACGCACAAACGCACATACATACATACATACTTCCATACATACATACATACATACATACATACATACATACATACATACTTGCACACATACATGCATACATACATACATACATACATACATACATACAATCATACATACATACATACATACATACAATCATACATACATACATACATACATACATACATACATACATACATACATACATACATACATACATACATACATACATACATACAAATATACATACATACATACATACATACATACATACATACAGACATACATACATGCGTTTGTTTTTACGCGCCATCGTACATACATACATGCATACATGCATGCATACGTACATACGTACAAACGTACATCCATACATGCATGCACGCATGCGTCCGTACATACATACATACATGCATTTGTGCATACGCGCAAACGTACATACATACATACATACATACATACATGCATACAAACGTACATACATACATACATACATACATACATACATACGTGCATGCGTGCATGCGTGCATGCGTGCGCGAATCCATGCATCCATACATACATGCATACGTACGTACATACATACATGCAGACATACATCTGAGATGGACAGATGAGATGTGTGAAGAAAAGGTGAGCAAAGGCAGAGTCACTGCTGAGTCAGGGTTTGTTTGCCAGGCAAACACTTGTAATCTTTGGTGGACATGTTTACTTCTAACGTGCGTAAATTGACCAGATTTAAGCTTGAAAAAATTCAACGGAGATGGCCAAAAATAGACGATGGCCTTTCCCGGGCCAAAGAGTTTTGATCAACGCCCATGTCAACCACAGGAGGTATAAAGTAACAAATCTTTTTTGAACAAGAAGGAACAGTGCCCCTTCTTACGGCTTGCAGGACGGCCTGACCGGAAGTGCGTGGGGCGATTGGGCGAACTACACCGCTTCACCACTGCGTGCGTTCGAGAATGAACTTGGCGTGCAAGCTCCAGTGGGTTTCTGGGACCCTGCAGGACATTAAGCCAACCATGTGATTTTCAGACATCAATCGATGTTGTTGCAATTTTTGCATCATGTTTTCAAAACGTTAGCAAATCATTTTTTGTTGACGATGTGTTGTCATTTTCAACAACCGAAAGGATTCACAGCTGATGGAAGCGTGGAAAATTTCAAGCGACGAAGACAAACGGAGCTAAAACATGGACGCATCTCGATGCTGGCTACAATGGGACCCGGGCAAAGACAGATCAGCAACCTCATCGCGGTGCTCGGGTGTAACCGAACCACCACCACTGTTTGACAAGATGGCACAGCAGTCCCGGGCTGTGCGGGAGAGTGCTTCGGGCTAAGGGAGTGAGGGGCTCCTGGCTGACTGCGGCTTGGTGCTTCCTATCATCACCTCAGCTGCACTGTGCAGCTCGTGGAGTTAGGGGTTCTGAAGCGACAGGCCTACACGGATTAGCAACTCGGGTAGGCCTTGTGAATAACTTGCTCCTTGTCGCCATTCATGTGAACTTACAATGCAGGACTACCGACCCAAAACATCTATGCAGCCACTGACGGTGCAATGACGTTTCGTAGCCATACTACTTGTGCAACTGCGAGGCGGAAACACAATGGCTCGCATGGATACTCTGAGGGCGCCGTCCTTGGCCACAAGAAATTTTTACCAACATGCAATATCGGATTCTATAATGTTTGCTCTCTGCGCTCCAGTTTTGACATTGATCCGCAAGGTCTATTGATTTCAGAAGGGGACGAAAACATAGAAGTACTGAAACACCTGATGTCAGCTCACCGGCTTTACGCACTAGCATTAAGCGAGGTCCGTCTCCCTCGCTCTGGTTCTATGGATGTCGGTGATTCTCACACTTTGATTTGGGCGGGAAGCCCCGGTGATGGGTCTGCAGGTGGAGTTGCTTGGTTGCTTTCTCCAGGAGCCTCGGCCGCCTGGCGTAAAGCAGGCTGCCGTGCGAAGCCCTTCAGCAGTGGACGTTTGTTGGATATCACCCTGGCTTTGCGGGGCTCTGAAGGTGTGTGGCGCTTAGTCTCAGTCTATGGCCCAACCATGCAAAGTAGTGATAGTGAGAAAGTGACTTTCTGGCAGGATTTTCAAACCCTGTGCAACGCCATTCCGACTCGGGAAATCTCTTTTTTTGTCGGAGATTTCAACTGCAGAGTGGGGTCCAGATGCCTGGGTGGTTACCCTGAGCCTGTGCTCGGGCCTTTTGGCCTGGGCCCACGCAACAGCAATGGGGATTCTCTGTTAGAATTTGCAGTGTCACAACAAATGGCTGTTCTCAACACCTTCTATCAACACGATTTGCAGCATACTGCCACGTGGTGGCACCGAAGGTGGCGTACTCCCGGCCTTATAGACTTTGCCTTGGCCCGACTCGTTCACCGACGATTCGTGCTGGACGTGCATTCTCTGCCGGGCTCTGCTGGCCTGAGTGACCACATTCCCATGATATTGAAACTTCGGGCCTGCCCTTCCTGGAAGGGCACAAGTGGGGAACCAGTGTCGAATCCTCATCGTCAACAGCGACCAAATCGTCTCAATGTGGCAGCTCTTCGAGACCCTCCTGTTGCGGAAGCCTTTGCCCAAGCAGTTTACAACAATGTGTGCACCAGTGGCAGCGGCTGGAGTTTTCGTTCTCTTCCTCAACATTTTCGATCTGCAGGGGAGACCATCTTAGAGCCTTTGAACAACCACCGCCCTGACTGGCGCCATGGTCACAGTGCAACGTTGCAGCGCATGGCTGCAGCTCGACAACATGCTTTGACTGTGTATTCCAGTGATCCCACTCCTGAAAACTTGGATAGGCTGCGAGCTGCTCGCCATGACAGTCGGCGAATTGTGCGGCAACTGAAGCAACAGTGGTGGTCGTCCAGGTTGGAAATCATTGAACGTTCAGCTCGCAGCAAGGCTTCGGCAGCTCTCTACGGTGAAGCTCGGCATCTTGGACGCTTGTTGAATTCACAAGGTTTGACTCGGCGAACCCTTGACAGCAATCCTCAAGTCCGTTCCAATGCTCTGTCGGCTCACTTTCGTGATGTTTTACATGTCGACAGCCAGGCTGACTTGTCCGTTTTGGACTTGGTGGCGCCCATAGATACGGGATTGGAAGATGCACATTGGAGCCCTCCGACTTGGGATGAATTCCTGGACGCGCGTCGCCAACTGAGCAGTGGCAAGGCGCCTGACAGCTCCGGAGTACACGTGGAGATGTTGAAATGTCTCCCTACTACTGGCACTGGTCTCAAGGTACTGCAGGCTATACACGAACTTGTTTGTAATTTTTGGCATGGTCGCTTAACTGATTTGGATTTGAGAACCTGGCACATTTCCACACTTTTTCCTATTTACAAGGGCAAGGGAGAATTTCAAGATCTCCAAAACTGGCGAGGTGTTGTATTGCTTGATATTTTTTCCAAACTCACTTGCCGTGCTCTCAACAACAAACTGCGAGTACTCGCCGAAGCCATTTGTGAAGACACTGAATATGGATATCGTTGCAACCGGGGAGTCACTGATGCAAGCTTCCTCCTTCGACGCTGTGTCGATGAGTGGAGGTGCAGTCAGCCCGCCGCTGGAACGGACGAGCTGGCCTCTGAGTCTAGTGACAGTCTGTATCTACTTTTTGTGGACCTTCGTAAAGCCTTTGATGCGGTTCCTCGTGACCTTCTTTGGCAACTCCTAGCCACCAAAGCCCAGGTTCCTCACCATGTGATCCACTTGTTGAAGAAGCTCCATGCCCACATGACCACACAGGTGTTTCATCAAGGTTCACTGGGTCATGTCATTCCCATGGCTTCCGGAGTGCGGCAAGGTTCAATCGAAGGCCCAACACTGTACCTGATCTACTACAGCTTCCTTCTGCGTCACTGGCGAACTACCTGTGCGGCACTCGACCCTGATCACGGAGTCCGTTGGCAAGCTTGCCTGGATGGCTCTCTGCGGAATCCTTCTAAAGTTCGGAGGGCAGATTGCTTTTACACTGCCGTCACTGATGTCGAGTTTGCGGATGACACACTGCTACTCGACTCTTCGTGGTTGCGTTTTCAGCACAGTTGCGAGCTCTTGGACCAAGTGTTGCAGCTTTTTGGCGCTAGCATGAACAAGGTCAAAACAGAATGGATGGAGATCTCAGGCTTTTGTCACACTCATGATGCAGCACCTCTGCCGGGCACCAAAGTTCTTTACATTAACAGTGAAGCCATTCCTAAAACTGCAGTGTTTAGGTATCTGGGCTCCTTGGTCAGCATTGATTCAACATTAGGGGTCACTTTGGATGTAAAGAGACGTATTTCACTTGCACACGGTGCTTTTGGACAACTACGACATATTTGGTGCAGCCGGCAGATCTCCCGTCGGGTGAAGCGTGACTTGCTCATGACTTGTGTCCTACCAGTTCTGCTGTTTGGCTCCGAGCACTGGATATTGCCGGCAGACATTGTGCGCCGCCTTCAGCGGGTGTGGAGATTTTTCCTTCGTACCATTCTTGGCCTTTCTCCTCATGATGTCATTTCCGGTCGCATAGCTGATGCTGAACTTCATCTTCGTCTTGGAGTCCCTTCTATCCTGACATCACTGCAACAACGACTGGCCGGTTGGCTTGGACACCTTGCTCGCCTTCCTCCAACTCGTCTGACCCGTTTGATGCTTTTTGGAACCTTAGCTGGTAGATCATCGCCGCCTGCCTCTGCTTCGGGACGGAGGACTACATATTTTTCTCGTATACAAGGAGTTTTGCAACTGCTGCCAGGTGTTGATTCTAGAATATGGGCTAGGCAGGCTATGACCAAACCTTTTTGGAAAGCTGCTGTCCGTGACTTGGTCATTGCCCCGCAAACTCGATCTACCCCTGCCAACGATAGAGTCCGGCTCCGACCTACCCGGCGGATACCTGAGCAGAATTTGCAGTGCCCGGTTGCTGGTTGTCTCTTTGTAGCTCAAAATTTGCAAGGCCTCACCACCCATATTAACATACAGCATGCACAGGGCCGTCGGAGTTTGTGGAAATGCCCGCACTGTGACGCAGAGTATCATCACAAAGGGGCTTGGACAGTTCATGTTTCTCGCTGTGGTGCTCATTCTTCCGATTCCGAAGATTCACCTGTACAACCTCGGGCCAGAGTTTCAGCAGAGCGTGCATTTGTTTGCCAAGCTCCTGTATGTGGCCGAGCTTTTTTATCTTTATCACAGCTAAATCGACATACTCGCAGTCAATGTTTAGGACGACCTGGGAGTACTGCAGTGCTTCGCCAAGGGAAATACATGCTGCCGTGCGATTTGTGTGACACCTGGTGGGCCTCCAGCCATGCTTTGGGCATACACAAGAAGCGTTCGCACAGATAGTTTTCATGTGCACTGCATGCCTTGTTCAGATTCATGTAACTGGCTCACGTTGTTTCTCAGCATGAAGTTCTAACAGTGGGTGCCTACATCCTGGACGGCCATTCGGCCTCGAGTCGCCTGGCCTCCCCGGGAGTTTGGCCTTGCCGGCGTCTACCGCTGGCCGCAGTTGCATTTTTACTTCGCAGTTTCTGCTCAACAAGGCTTGTCGAACCGTTTTTTTTGGTCTGTTGCCATGGCACATGGGGGGATCCTGGACAGGATTGCGGCTCAATTTGGCAGCCCTAGCCACAAGAAGGCCAAGCCCGATGGAGCTCCAGAGTTGGGTGCTATGGACACTCGGCCTGCTGGACGTCACCAAGCGTTGACTTGTTTGGAGCTGACCCAGCTGGTTCTTTCTCATGACCGTGACTTGAACATTATGACGGCTTCTCAGGGTTTGATCTACAAACTTGACAAAGAACACCCAGTTGCGGCCAAGCTTCTTCAAGCTACTCGTGTTTGGCAAGAGGGGCACCAACCTGGTCGACCGCATGAGCTTGGTTCCTGTGGCACCGCAGTGGGCACAGTGCTTCTTCAGCAGTTCTTGGAGCACGGCCTTGAGCATCACAAGCACACTGATGAGGTACTGCTGACCGCCTTGCAGAATCTTCTGCAAAACCCTTCGCCTGCTTTGATTGCCCGTGAAGTGACATTTTGTCAAGCCAGGTTGAACGCCAAAAAGACCTTTGTGATCATTGATTTTCGTCTCCATGCAGCATCGCCTCTTCACATGGGATATCCTGTGCTTCGCAAATACATGGATGCGTGGGGAGAGGCACTTGGGCCGAAGCCTTCCGGCCCATTGGTGCGCAAGGCACTGCGCCGTTGAGCTTTTCTCGGCCGGGCTCCTGCATTTTCTGCCTTAGCAGTTGAACAGTGCAACTCATGTCAATCATATTTGTTTTGAGTTCTTGCAGGAACAGCCGATGCATGCTTGAATCCGATGTTTTGCAGTTTTTTCCTCCAGTTGCTGGCCACGACGCCCTTAAAACTGACTCTGGAACTTTTTGCGACTTTTTACATGGCTACTCAGATGCTGCGTCAAGGGGGCGCTGCGTTTCCTGCCTTTCCTTTTGTTTTGGATGACTACAGTGGAATCCTTCCTGCCTTTTTGCATGCTATTGATGGCACGTCATGCTCATTTATGGGCGAGACGTTCTCGAACGAACGAACGCTACAATGGGATACATCACGCCAGAGATCACAGGCGCGGTGTTTTTTTCATTTTTGATTTGCGTGTTTTGTTTTAACTTGTTAAACCGCACATGAAGAGTTTAACATTTCTAGCGATCAACTTGTCACTTTAAGCGTTTGTTTTTACATCAAAACTCAACACCACCGAGGTAAATTCCCAGGGTATTTATCACCATCTGCCGGCTTGAAGTTCGCCGATGTGCCTAATGGTCTTGCAGCAATTTCCAAAGTGCCAGCAGCAGGTTGGGGCCAAATCTTGGCATACATGGCTTTCTGCGAGGTTTCCCAGGATCAGTCACCTGGAACTCCTGCTGCCGCTGGAGACTTTGGATTCAAGGTGCTGACTTCTTCTGATCCTGCAGAGAAGACTAAGAAACTAAGTGCGGAGTTGGCCAACGGCAGATTGGCCATGATGGCTATCATCGGCATGTTCTTCCAGGAAACGGCATTGCAACAAGTCAACAGTTGCTGGTTTCAGGTAGTCGCCAGTTTAGTTTCAATGTATTTGCATGACGTACATACATACACAAGACACACACACACATAACTTTCATGACATATATTCCACACACGCGACATACATGAGGCGCACAAACATATATCACATCAGTTACACCAATTGCATGCAATACACGCCTGACACCGATTACACAGGTTAGACACATGACACACGCGTGTATTTGAATAAGATGTATTGCATACCTTGAATTCCATCACATGCAATGCATACATGAAATCATACATGCACACTTGAGATCGCATTGCATTCCAACACAATACACTACATCGCTTTACTTTACTTGCGCACGTGCCTACATGATCAGCTTACAGACATTCATGACTACACACAGACACCTTGCAAATACATGATGTGATCAAGTACACCCATACGCACAATAAATGCATTCGTGTCTACGCACTTCATACATTACCTAGTCGACATGCATCACATACCCATCGCATACTTTGTAAACTCTAGATACATGAAACAAAGAGCGGACCACCTTGCCTGAAATACGTTCATGATTTCAGACCGTTCACACGACGCACACACACATGCACACTCAACTACGCACATACGGATATACAAAGGTTTAGACAACAAACGTAAACGTATGAATATACATGTACGCATGCAGATAGATAATTGCATATGTGCAAATGCAGGGACACATATTTATATGCTTGTACGCACCCACACTGAACACACTACATAAACTATATACATTGATTGCATTACATGGATTACATGTGTTACATACATAATGACACCATACATACATACGTACGTACAAACAGGCAATGTCGCATACATACATTAAAAAAGTAAATGGGGACATACATAGCGGGAAACACCAGGATATCAAATATCATTCCATTACATGCATGAGTTGTGCTACCTACCAAATCCATTACACACAGATACAGTTTTTACATGGTGCCCCTTTCAGAAACATAACATGCATGAAATGGATGACACAAACGATGCCTAGCTACCTGACAGACACGGAAGCTTTTATGCATGAACGTACATACGTACATATTGGACTCGTCAACACGTACATGCGTACATACACATGACAAAGATACATACCAGTACATCACCATTACATTTTGAAAACACAGTACATTAAAAGACTCTCTGGCAGTCCCTTACATTTTATTGCGCTCGTGGATGTGACGCTTTTCATGTGCCACTGCGCCAAGCATGTGTTGCAGGAAGGATTGTTTGATGTGATCAAAGTAAGCTGTTGGCCACAAAAAGAACAAACAAGACCGTTTTTGCCCCAGCAGCTGTTCATCGAAGACGCTTATGAAGGGTATCGAACGGTTAACAAAACAAATGCCACAAACGAAGAAATTCATGTGGAAATCGCGCAGGAGGTCCCTGTAAGGAATTTAGCTTTTGATGGCCTTTGATGTCTTGAATCGACAGTTCCTGAATGTTGGGTTTTCGAATTCGCGTAAGGACGTTTTTTTGATGAAAGCATGCAACCATGAATCGTGCGTCGTGTTGCAACAACACATATCTTTGGGTGCCAGTGCCAGTCCAAACTTTTGAGTGGTACAATTTCTTATCCGGGCAGATAAACCAAAGGCAAGATGAAGCTCTGATGGATCGGAAATGTTTCGAATTATTTCGCCAAAGTTTGGCAAAAGTTTCGCGAAGGCGGGGGCGAAAGCAAGGATAGCAAAGCGCACACTCGTTTTAAACGAAAACTGTTCAGGGAGATCTGGAGATGGACAGATGAGAAGTGTGAAGAAAAGGTGAGCAAAGGCAGAATCATTGCTGATTCGTAGTTTGCCAGGCAAACACGTTGTCACCCATGGTTGACATGCTAACTTCTAGCATTCATAAGTGGATCAGATTTTGCGAAAATCAAATGTGGAGATGGCGAAAAACTCGCGGAAGACAACCTAGTGTTGGCGAAGATGGCCATTCCCGGATCCAAAATTTAGAACGCCGCCTGTGTCAACCGGCGAACAATTTTGTGTTGGTGGAACAAGATTCGGCAAAATGAAATCGAATAGGTTGATGACGCATTGTAAAGACAGACGATAATTTGTAGATGTGTGTAGTGCCATTCCAAACTTTTTGCATGGCACAAGTTCCGACGTGGGAAAATAAACCCAAAGCAATGCAATTCCTGATGGTTGGCCACCCTTTCGTGACATTTTGCAAAAATTTGGCGAAGGCCGGGGCGAAAGCAAGGATAGCAAAGCGCGCACTCGTTTTAAACGAAAGCTGTTCAGGGAGATCTGGAGATGGACAGATGAGATGTGTGAAGAAAAGGTGAGCAAAGGCAGAGTCATTGCTGAGTCCTAGTTTGCCAGGCACACACGTTGTCACCCATGGTTGACATGCTAACTTCTAGTATTCATAACGGATCAGATATTGCGAAAATCAAACGTGGAGATGGCGAAAAAATAGAAGAGGGCCTTTCCCGGGCCAAAGGCTTTAGATCAACGCTCATGTCAACCGCAGGAGGTTTTTTATAGATCCTCTTTGAATGAAAAGAACATTACCCGTGCTTACGGCTTGCAGGACGGCCTGACCGGAAGTGCGTGGGGCGATTGGGCGAACTACACCGCTTCACCATTGCGTGCATTCGAGAATGAACTTGGCGTGCAAGCTCCAGTGGGTTTCTGGGACCCTGCAGGACATTAAGCCAGCCATGTGATTTTCAGACATCAATCGATGTTGTTGCTATTTTTGCGTCACGTTTTCAAAACGTTAGCAAATCATTTTTTGTTGACGATGTGTTGTCATTTTCAACAACCGAAAGGATTCACAGCTGATGGAAGCGTGGAAAATTTCAAGCGACGCAGACAAACTGAGCTAAAACATGGACGCATCTCGATGCTTGCTACAATGGGATACATCACGCCAGAGATCACAGGCGCGGTGTTTTTTTCATTTTTGATTTGCGTGTTTTGTTTTAACTTGTTAAACCGCACATGAAGAGTTTAACATTTCTAGCGATCAACTTGTCACTTTAAGCGTTTGTTTTTACATCAAAACTCAACACCACCGAGGTAAATTCCCAGGGTATTTATCACCATCTGCCGGCTTGAAGTTCGCCGATGTGCCTAATGGTCTTGCAGCAATTTCCAAAGTGCCAGCAGCAGGTTGGGGCCAAATCTTGGCATACATGGCTTTCTGCGAGGTTTCCCAGGATCAGTCTGCTGGAACCCCTGCTGCCGCTGGAGACTTTGGATTCAAGGTGCTGACTTCTTCTGATCCTGCAGAGAAGACTAAGAAGCTAAGTGCGGAGTTGGCCAACGGCAGATTGGCCATGATGGCTATCATCGGCATGTTCTTCCAGGAAACGGCATTGCAACAAGTCAACAGTTGCTGGTTTTAGGTATTCACCAATTTCTGCATGAACTGCATACATGGCACACACAAAAGACATGCACATTACACATACCCCACACATGCGACATACATGACACACACACACACATATCACGCATGCTACACCTATTGCATGCATTATAACATGTTAGACACATGACATGCACACACGTCACGAAAAGTAACTGCAACTACCCAAATTTTTTGTACTTTAGCACCTTGTATTTTAGCCCAACTCTTCATTCAGTTAATTTGTTTGTGTCAGTTTTCGTTCTCAATTTTCCCCTCCCCCCGCCAGGTTTATTGCCACCCAGGTCCTCCCTTTATCCTATTTGTTTTATCTATTTTATTTATTTTTGTTTTTCCACTTATCTATTTATTTATCTAACTATTTATCTATTTGTCTATTTATCTATTTATCTATTTATTTATCTAACTATTTATCTATTTGTCTATTTATCTATTTATCTAATCTATTTATCTATTTATCTATTTATCTATTTATCTATTTATCTATTTATCTATTTATCTATTTATCTATCTATCTATCTATCTATCTATGTATCTATCTATTTATTTATTTATTCATTCATCAAGCTATTTATCTATTTATCTATTTATCTATTTATCTATTTATCTATTTATCTATTTATCTATTTATCTATTTATCTATTTATCTATTTATCTATCTTTCTATGTATCTATCTATTTATTTATTTATTCATTCATCAAGCTATTTATCTATTTATCTATTTATCTATTTGTCTATTTGTCTATTTGTCTATTTATCTATTTATCTATTTATCTATTTATCTATTTGTCTATTTGTCTATTTGTCTATTTATCTATTTATCTATTTATCTATTTATCTATTTGTCTATTTACTATTTGTTTATTTATCTATTTATCTATTTATCTATTTATCTATTTATCTACTTCTCTATTTATCTATTTATCTATTTGTCTATTTATCTATTTATCTATTTGTTATGTTTTTTATCCTTGAATCTATCTATCGATCGATTTATTTTTCTGTCTATCTATCTATCTACCTATCTATCTTAGCCACCTTATCTCCTTTCACTTCGTTATACCAAGTTATATCTATCTATAATTTCTCTCATCTGATCTATTTTATCTACCCTATCTCAAGTGTGCGTACTACTAGCCTGCAAGAATCACTCAGATCTGGTGGTGATGATTAGTTCTGGCTTCACCCTATCATCAACAAGCTTTAAGCCAGTATAAGCAACTAATGAACCAACAATCAAAACATGTCCGAAACCGGGTGACATTCTATCCCTGCACAGTCTTTTAGCTGCATCAAGTTTCAAGCAGTTTTGGAATCTGCTCTCTCAGATTGCTTCGCTTTTTTTTTCATCGATGAACCACCAACCGGTTGATGCCAATTATTGATTAATGGTTGAACATTTTTGACCATAAGCTAATCAGGAAACTTCAATTATTGAGCATCAACTATCATTAGCCAATCACAGATCAACTGACCAGCTAAGTAGTTGAATTGATTATCAGTAGTGATTGCTAATAGATTTTATCGGGTTTCCCGGGCCAAGCAAGCAATCACTTTGAATAGCCATCAAATATCATTGGTGACTATCAATTGACAATCAACTAACCATCAATCAATCAGCATTGACGACAACTATCCACGCTTAATCCCGTACAATGTATCCTTGTCTCCGGAGTGATTTGCAGAGCATTTCTCATTAGTGTTTGCATACCGTACAATACAATATGACAATTCACATTCTTTACGATAGGTGTGATGTTTGAGTTTTACAATGGTTTTGAAACAGCACCAGCAATATCAACATCAGCTCCGTCCAGGTACAAGTTTCACATCATCGGTCTTGTCCAGGCTTCCTCATTGTGGATCCCGTCCAGGCTTCCTCATCATAGGTTTGTCCAGGCTTCCTCATTGCAGGTCTTGTCCAGGCTTCCTCATTATAAATCCTGTCCAGGCTTCCTCATTGTGGGTCTTGTCCAGGCTTCTTCATCAAAGGGTATTATAGGACAAAACCAGGCTTTCTCACTTGTAGGTCTTGTCCAGGCTTCCTCATTATAAATCCCGTCCAGTCTTCCTCGTTGTGGGTCTTGTCCAGTCCTCGTCATTAAAGGATATTGTACGTCAAGGCCAGGCTTTCTCATTTACAGGTCTTGTCCGGGTTTCCTCATTGTGAGTGCCCTCCAGGCTTCGTCATGGTAGGGTTTGCCGAGGCTTCCGCTATGAAACGCTACAAATTTAACTTTTTCTTGCCATCTCGCGCGCTCTGCTGACCTACCTTTCGTCAACCTTTGGCTCTCAAGTAGATTGAATCGCACAGCTTGCAATGCATGCATACATGCATACATGCATACATGCATACACTACATTTCATTAAATTCCATTACATTCCAGAACAAGAGACTACATCACTTGACTTGCGCACATACATACATGATCATATATGACTATTGACATTTACGACTACAGACACTACATATACGTAATACTATCAAGTACACCCATGTGGACAATAAACACGCTACATCCATTACATAGTCGACATGCATTACACACACACACATCGCGGACGATGCAAACTCTAGATACATGCAACGAACATTGGACCGCCCGGCCTGAAATGCATTCATGATTTCAGACCGTATACATACTTACACACTCAATTGCGTTCATAAGGATATACAAAGGTACAGACAACATAGGTAGACATATGAATCTACATTTACACATGCAGATGGATAAATCAATAAATACATACGCGCAAAAGCAGGGACATTTACTTACATACATGCGCACACCGACACTTTCAGTAACACACTAGATACAGTACATTTATTGCACTCCATGGATTACGCGTGTCACACACACACACATAACAAACACCATACACACGTACGTACATACAGGCAGAGTCCGCATACATATGTGGACATCCATAGCCGCAAATATCACGATATGGCTTATCATTCCATCACATATGTTAGTTACGCTGTCTACTTCAAATCCATTACACACACACAATTTTTCATGGCACTCCTTTCAGACACATAACATGCATGAAATGGATGACATCACCGATATCTGCCTGCCTGCCTGCCTGCCTGCCTGCCTGCCTACCTACACACACACACACATACGGTACATGGACACTGGTACACATGTACGTACATACATACACATCGTACGCGTCAACACCTACATGGGTACATAGACATGATAAAGGTACATACATCATCATTACATTCGACTCTCTGGCAGTACTTACATGTACTAACACATTTCATTGCGCTCGTGGATGTGACGCTTCTCATGTGCCACTGCGCCATGAGTAGAACATGTGTCGTAGCTGGTTGGTATATCTGTGAATCCATGACCATTTCATTGCGTTGCAGTACACTGCGTAGAGTACATGGCACTACATGTCATAGCATTGCATCCGATTACATGGCATCCTGTTGGGCTACTTCAAGTTATTTTGGATCACTTCAGTGTAAAGCACACTTCATTGTCTTACATTCATGTACACCTACCATCATACATTCGAGTGCAACCATTGTATTGCATTACATCGACAGGAATAAAATAATTTTCCCGTAGAGGATGGCACACCCCGACATATCAGAATGAAAGGCATCGCATTTAAGGTCTGTTTTGTGTGGCCTGCGCGGCGGATCGAATTATCGCCTGATTTAAAAATCACAGCACTGGCCCATGGTCCCTCAAGGGGAGGTGGGTGACTTGTAGGAGTTTAGGGGTAAAGCGGCGAGCAACGCCTTCGAGGAAAACTAATGCCCTTGCTGAGCATGCGGTGAGAACAAGGTCGAGGTCACATGTCAGTAGATCAATCTGAATATTTTGATCTAGCTGTCAAGATGCTGCCACGAAGTCGGTCCATAGGTTGGGAGAATTACGCTTGTGGCTTTTTGCGGATAGATCCTAGATTTTGTGTTCTTTTGTCTCATTTGCGGGAAGGATTGTTCGATGTGATCAAAGTAGGTCGTTGGCTAGAAAACCAAACAGGAACATTCTGTCCCAGCAGCTGTTCATCAAAGATTCTCAAGAAGGCTTGTTGGACAAAAATGAAACCACAAATACCGCCAAAGGATCATAATCTTAGAATCAATTCCAGAATCATATCTGGCGGGTTGCGCAAGAGGTCCTTGTAAACAGTTTGGCTTTCGACGGTTTGCCAAGTTGATTTTTTGGAACAGTTTTGTGTTGTTGGAACAAGATTCTGCAAAATGAAAATCGAGAGTTTGATAACGCATTGTCAAGACAGATGATAATTTGTACATGTCTTTAGTGCCATTCCAAACTTTTTGCATGGCACAAGTTCCGATGTGGGAAAATAAACCCAAAGCAATGCAATTCCTGATGGTTGGCCACCCTTTCGTGACATTTTGCAAAAATTTGGCGAAGGCCGGGGCGAAAGCAAGGATAGCAAAGCGCGCACTCGTTTTAAACGAAAGCTGTTCAGGGAGATCTGGAGATGGACAGATGAGATGTGTGAAGAAAGGGTGAGCAAAGGCAGAAGCATTGCTGAGTCCTAGTTTGCCAGGCAAACACGTTGTCACCCATGGTTGACATGCTAACTTCTAGTATTCATAACGGATCAGATATTGCGAAAATCAAACGTGGAGATGGCGAAAAACTCGCGGGAGACAACCTTGCGTTGGCGAAGGTGGCCGTGTCAACCGCAATAGGTTTAAAAGATCTTTTTTGGACAAAAAAGAACACTGCCTGTGCTTACAGCGCGCAGGACGGCCTGACCGGAAGTGCATGGGGCGATTGGGCCAACTACACAGCTTCACCATTGCGTGCATTCGAGAATGAACTCGGCGTGCAAGCTCCAGTGGGTTTCTGGGACCCTGCAGGACACTGAGCCAACCATGTGATTTTCAGACATCAATCGATGTTGTTTCTATTTTTGCATCATGTTTCGCTTGAAAACATTAGCGGATCATTTTTTGTTGAAGATGTGTTGTCATTTTGAACAACCGCAAGGATTCACAGCTGATGGAAGTGTGGAAAATTTCAAGCGACGAAGACAAACTGAGCTAAAACATGGCCGTATCTCGATGCTTGCTACAATGGGATACATCACGCCAGAGATCACAGGCGCGGTGTTTTTTTCATTTTTGATTTTTGTTGTTTTGTTTTAACATGTTAATCGCACATGAAGAGTTTAACATTTCTAGCGATCAACTTTTCACTTTAAGCGTTTGTTTTTGGCATCAAAACTCAGCAGCACCGAGGTAAATTCCCAGGGTATTTGTCACCATCTGCCGGCTTGAAGTTCGCCGATGTGCCTAATGGCCTTGCAGCAATTTCCAAAGTGCCAGCAGCAGGTTGGGGCCAAATCTTGGCATACATGGCTTTCTGCGAGGTTTCCCAGGATCAGTCTGCTGGAACTCCTGCTGCCGCCGGAGACTTTGGATTCAAGGTGCTGACTTCTTCTGATCCTGCAGAGAAGACTAAGAAGCTAAGTGCAGAGTTGGCCAACGGCAGATTGGCCATGATGGCTATCATCGGCATGTTCTTCCAGGAAACGGCATTGCATCAAGTCAACATTTGTTCCCTTATGGTGTTCACGAGTTTCATTTCAATGTATCTACATGACGTATATATATATATATATATACACAAGACACACACACAGAATTTTCATAACATATATTCCACACACGCGACATACATGAGACGCACAAACATATATCACATCTGTTCCACCGCCTGCATTCAATACACGCCTGACATAAATCACACATGTTGAATACATGACGCACATGTATATCCAAATTGGATGTATTGCACATGCAATGCCATGCATGCATACATGACATTGCATTCCATTCCAACCCAATACGCTACATCACTCTACCTGCACACATATAAACAGGATCATACATGACAAAGGACATACATTACTATAGACACCTTACATGTAAATGCTATACTACGATCAAGTACACCCATGCAGACAGATCCGGACAATATGCGCATGCACTACACACTACATACATTACATACATCACATAGTCCAAATGCATTGCACACACACACATCGCATATGTTTCGAACTCCAGATGCATGAAACAAACATTGGACGCGCCTGGCCTGAAACACATTCATGATTTCAGACCGTGTCCACATACCTACACACTCAATTGTATACATACGGATATACACATGTACCTGCAACACAGGTAGTCATATGAATCAACATAAACACATGCAGATAGATGATTAAGTAAATACACACGTGCAAATGCAGGGGCATGTATTTACATGCATTTGCCCACCGACACTTGATGCGCTACCTACAGTATATTCATTGTATTGCATTGAGTCCACGTGTTACATGTGTGAAAGATACCATACGTACGTACGTACACACAGACAGTGTCCGCATGCATACATGAACACACCTACACGCGGACATACATAGCATACCACGACAGGAAGTATCATTCCATCACATGTGTAAGTTACGCTGTCTACTTCAAATCCATTACACAATTTTCATGGTGCTCCTTTCAAGCACATAACATGCATGAAATGGATGACACAACCGATATCTATCTGCCTGCCTACCTACCTACACACACAGACATGGACACTGGTACACATGTACGTACATACATACACATCGTACTCGTCAACACCTACATGGGTACATACGCAACATAAAGGTACATACATCACCATTACATTCGACTCTCTGGCAGTACTTATATGTACTAACACATTTCATCGCGCTCGTGGATGTGACGCTTCTCATGTGCCACTGCGCCATGAGTAGAACATGTGTCGAAGCTGGTTGGTATATCTGTGAATCCATGACCATTTCATTGCGTTGCAGTACAATGCGTAGAGTACATGGCACTACATGTCATAGCGTTGCATCCGATTACATTGCGCCGCGTTGGCTTGCATCAAGTTATTTTGGATCACTTTAGTGTAAAGCACACTTCATTGCCTTACATTCATGTACACCTACCATCATACATTCGAATGCAACCATTGTATTGCATTACATCGACAGGAATAAAGCTTTTTCCCGTAGTGGATGGCACACCCCCGCATATCAGAATGAAAGGCGTCGCATTTAAGGTCTGTTTTGTGTGGCCTGCGCGGCGGATCGAACTATCGCCTGATTTAAAAATCAATAAACTATTTAGACTCACAGCACTGGCCCATGGTCCCTCAAGGGGAGGTGCGTGACTTGTAGGAGTTTGGGGGGAAAGCGGCGAACAACACCTTAGAGGAAAACAAATGCCCTTGCTGAGCATGCGGTGAGAACCAGGTCCAGGTCACATGTCAGTAGATCAATCTGAATATTTTGATCTAGCTGTCAAGATTCTGTCACGAAGTCGGTCCCCCCCGGGTCTTGCGCGCCTGTTTTGCCTGGGGTGGAATTTTTATAGGGATAGGGTGGACCCCGGGGGCGACGCTAAGGGGTAAAACTTCCCGATGAGCACCCCCTATCCCCCCCCTCGCATGCGCAAGAGCGACAGTGTCATTTTCCTTTCTTGCGTAGAGTTTGGCTGCGGGAGTTGTGATTTGTTTCACTTACGTTGTAGGCTTCCCCATAATTTGTCATTCCCTTTGATTCAGCTCGCCTGCTTGCGCACCTTGCCTTGTCTTTTGGCTTCCAATCTTGTTGTGTTTTCTTTTGTGTTTCTTTCTTTTGTTGGTGATCCTTTCTTTCTTTCTTTCTTTCTTTCTTTCTTTCTTTCTTTCTTTCTTTCTTTCTTTCTTTCTCTCTCTCTCTCTCTCTGTTCTCTTTGTCGTTTCCCCTCTTGTGGTCTGCTTCGGTGTTCGTTTTCTTTTTGTTTTTATCCTCTAATTCTTTTTGTTTTCATGCTTTGGGGTTTCGTAGCTGTTGTTGTCTTTGTTGTTGGGTTTGTTGTTGTCGTTTGCTGCCAGCTTCTGCCCGCTGGCTGCCGGCCTTTGCTCGCTGGCTACTGACCGCTGCGTGGTTTAGGCGCCGGCCACATTCTGATCGTTCAGCGGTGTCTCTTGCGAGTGGGGCTTCTGCTTGCCTGGGCTTCTCCATTTGTTTTTCATTGACCGCCAGCTTCTGCTCGCTGGTGCGTCTCTTGGGTTCTGTGCCCTGCTGTTTTTATTCTTTCCTTTGATCCTCGTGTGCATTGGGCTTTCGCTCGCCTGGGGTTTTTACTTAGCCTTTTTTGTGTGCCAGCTTCCGCTTGTTGGTTTAGTCAGAGTGATCTCGATTGGGTCGCTGCGCTGTGTGGGGTTGCTGTGAGGCTGCTGGTGCTGGTTCGAGAGGTTGTTTTTGTGGAAGGCTTGCTTGTCTTTGGCGGGGCTGGTTTGTTTTTGTTTTTGTGTTGTTGTTGTTGTTGTTGTTGTTGTTGTTGTTGTCGTTGTCGTTGTCGTTGTCGTTGTCGTTGTCGTTGTCGTTGTCGTTGTCGTTGTCGTTGTCGTTGTCGTTGTCGTTGTCGTTGTCGTTGTCGTTGTCGTTGTCGTTGTCGTTGTCGTTGTCGTTGTCGTTGTCGTTGTCGTTGTGTTGTTGTTGCGTTTGTTCCTTTTTTCTTTTCTTTCGGCCCTTTTCTTTCCTTGTTTTTCTAGATGGGCCACCAGAACCTGGCGGGGAGGAATCGCGATGACGGTTTCGGAGTGGTTCCTGAGATCTGCTGGGGGAGGTTGTGTCCTAGACTGCGGCTACTGCCGTGAGTCGCTTCAACAACAACAACAACAACAACAAAGTTGGTCCATAGGTTGGGAGAATTACGCTTGTGGCTTTTTGCGGATAGATCCTAGATTTTGTGTTCTTTTGTCTCATTTGCGGGAAGGATTGATCGATGTGATCAAAGTAGGTCGTTGGCTAGAAAACCAAACAGGAACATTCTGTCCCAGCAGCTGTTCATCAAAGATTCTCAAGAAGGCTTGTTGGACAAAAATGCCGCCACAAATGCCACCAATGGATCATAATTTTAGAGTGAATTCCAGAATCATATTTGGCGGGTCGCGCAAAAGGTCCTTGTAAACAGTTTGGCTTTCGATGGCTTTTCATGTCATGAATCTACGGTTTGCCAAGGTTGATTTTTTGGAACAGTTTTGTGTTGTTGGAACAAGATTCTGCAAAATGAAAATCGAGAGTTTGATAACGCATTGTCAAGACAGATGAGAATTTGTAGATGTCTTTAGTGCCAGTCCAAACTTTTGCGTGGCACAAGTTCCGATGTGTGAAAAAATCCCAAAACAATGCCATTCCTTGATGGTTGGCCAACGTTTCATGACATTTTGCGGGAATTTGGCGAAGGCCGAGGCAAAAACAAAAATAGCAAAATGCGCCCTCCTACTAAACGAAAGCTGTTCAGGGAAACCCTGAGATGGACAGATGAGATGTGTGATGAAAAGGTGAGCAAAGGCAGAAACATTGCTTAGTCCTAGTTTGCCAGGCAAGCACATTGTCACCCATGGTTGAAATGCTCACTTCTAGATACTTCTAGCATTCATAACTGGATCGGATCTTGTAATTTTACGCGGACATGGCAAACAATTCGCGGAAGACAGCCTTGCGTTGGTGGAGATGGTCATTCCGGATCAAAGAATTCAGAAGAACGCCCGCGTCAACGGCAATGGGTTTAAAACATTTTCTTTGGGCGAAAAGAACGGTGCCCGGCTTACGGCTTGCAGGACGGCCTGACCGGAAGTGCATGGGGCGATTGGGCGAACTACACCGCTTCACCATTGCGTGCATTCGAGAACGAACTTGGCGTGCAAGCTCCAGTGGGTTTCTGGGACCCTGCAGGACACTGAGCCAACCATGTGATTTTCAGACATCAATCGATGTTGTTTCTATTTTTGCATCATGTTTCGCTTGAAAACATTAGCGGATCATATTTTGTTGAAGATGTGTTGTCATTTTGAACAACCCTCAGGATTCACAGCTGATGGAAGTGTGGAAAATTTCAAGCGACGAAGACAAACTGAGCTAAAACATGGCCGTATCTCGATGCTTGCTACGATGGGATACATCACGCCAGAGATCACAGGCGCGGTGTTTTTTTTCATTTTTGATTTTTGTATATTTTTGTGTTTTGTTTTAACATGTTAATCGCACATGAAGAGTTTAACATTTCTAGCGATCAACTTTTCACTTTAAGCGTTTGTTTTTGGCATCAAAACTCAGCAGCACCGAGGTAAATTCCCAGGGTATTTATCACCATCTGCCGGCTTGAAGTTCGCCGATGTGCCTAATGGTCTTGCAGCAATTTCCAAAGTGCCAGCAGCAGGTTGGGGCCAAATCTTGGCATACATGGCTTTCTGCGAGGTTTCCCAGGATCAGTCTGCTGGAACTCCTGCTGCCGCCGGAGACTTTGGATTCAAGGTGCTGACTTCTTCTGATCCTGCAGAGAAGACTAAGAAGCTAAGTGCGGAGTTGGCCAACGGCAGATTGGCCATGATGGCTATCATCGGCATGTTCTTCCAGGAAACGGCATTGCAACAAGTCAACATTTGTTCGCTTACGGTGTTCACGTGGGTTTGCATTACCTACATATATGACAGACAAAACGCACACACATGACATATACTCCACACATGCGACATACATGACACACATACACAAACAAATCACACATCCATTGCATGCATTACACACGCGGCATGAATTACACATCTTGAACACATGAGACACATGTATATCCAAATTGGATGTATTGCACATGCATTGCCATGCATGCATACATTGCATTGCATTCCATTCCAACCCAATACGCTACATCACTCTACTTGCACACATATAAACAAGATCATACATGACTAAGGACATACATTACTATAGACACCTTACATGTAAATGCTATACTACGATCAAGTACACCCATGCAGACAGATCCGGACAATATGCGGGTTTCATGCGCTACACACCACATACATTACATACATCGCATAGTCCAAATGCATTGCACACACACACACATCGCATATGTTTCGAACTCCAGATGCATGAAACAAACATTGGATGCGGCTGGCCTGAAACACATTCATGATTTCAGACCGTGTCCACATACCTACACACTCAATTGTATACATACGGATATACACATGTACCTGCAACACAGGTAGACATATGAATCAACATAAACACATGCAGATAGATAATTAAGTAAATACACACGTGCAAATGCAGGGACATGTATTTACATGCATTTGCACACCGACACTTGACGCGCTACCTACAGTACATTTATTGTATTACATTGATTCCACATGTTACATGTGTGAAAGATACCATACGTACGTACGTACATACAGACAGTGTCCGCATGCATGCATAAACACACCTACACGCGGACATACGTAGCATACCACGACAGAAAGTATCATTCCATCACATGCGTTGGTTACACCGTCTACTTCAAATCCATTGCGCACACATTTTTTCATGGCACTCCTTTCAGACACATAACATGCATGAAATGGATGGCATAACCGATATTTGCCTGCCTGCCTGCCTGCCTGCCTGCCTGCCTGCCTACCTGCCTACACACACACATACATGGACACTGGTACAGATGTACATACATACATACACATCGTACTCGTCAACACCTACATGGGTACATAAACATGATAAAGGTACATACAACACCATTACATTCGACTCTTTGGCAGTACTTGCATGTACTTACACATTTCATTGCACTCGTGGATGTGACGCTTCTCATGTGCCACTGCGCCATGAGTAGAACATGTGTCGTAGCTGGTCGGTATATATCCGTGAATCCATGACCATTTCATTGCGTTGCAGTACAATGTGTAGAGCACATGGCACTACATGTTATAGCATTGCATCCGATTATATTGCATCCTGTTGGGCTACATCAAGTTACTTTGGATCACTTTAGTGTAAAGCACACTTCATTGCCTTACATCATGTACACCTACCATCATGCATTCGAATGCAACCATTGTATTGCATTACATCGACAGGAATAAAATGTTTTTCCCGTAGAGGATGGCACACCCCCACATATCAGAATGAAAGGCATCGCATTTAAGGTCTGTTTTGTGTGGCCTGCGTGGCGGATCGAATTATCACCTGATTTAAAAATCAATAAACTATTCAGACTCACAGCACTGGCCCATGGTCCCTCAAGGGGAGGTGGGTGACTTGTAGGAGTTTAGGGGTAAAGCGGCGAGCAACGCCTTCGAGGAAAACTAATGCCCTAGCTGAGCATGCGGTGAGAACAAGGTCGAGGTCACATGTCAGTAGATCAATCTGAATATTTTGATCTAGCTGTCAAGATTCTGCCACGAAGTCGGTCCATAGGTTGGGAGAATTACGCTTGTGGCTTTTTGCGGATAGATCCTAGATTTTATGTTCTTTTATCTCATTTGCGGGAAGGACTGTTCGATGTGATCAAAGTAGGTCGTTGGCTAGAAAAACCAAACAGGACCGTTCTGTCCCATCAGCTGTTCATCAAGGACTCTCAAGAAGGCTTGTTGGAAAAAATGCCATCAACGCATAATTTCAGGATGAATTCCAGAATCATGTTTGTCCCTGTAAGGAGTGTAGCTTTGGATGGCCTTTCATGTCATGAACCTACGGTTTGCCAAGGTTGTTTTTTTCCAGCAGTTTTGTGTTGCTGGCACAAGATTTTGCGAAATGAAAGTGAGTAGTTTAATAATGCGTTGTGAAGAAAATGTTTTTTACTGCCAGTCCAAACTTTTGTGTGGCACAAATTCCGATGTGGGAGAACAAAGCCGATCCTATTCAGCAGAAACTGTTCAGGGAAACCCTGAGATGGACAGATGAGATGTGTGAAGAAAAGGTGAACAAAGGCAGAATCATTGCTTAGTCCTAGTTTGCCAGGCAAACACGTTGTCACCCATGGTTGACATGCTCACTTCTAGCATTCATAACTGGATCGGATCTTGTAATTTTACGCGGACATGGCAAACAATTCGCGGAAGACAACCTTGCGTTGGTGGAGATGGTCATTCCGGATCAAAGAATTCAGAAGAACGCCCGCGTCAACGGCAGTGGGTTTAAAACATTTTCCTTGGGGCGAAAAGAACGTTGCCCGGCTTACGGCTTGCAGGACGGCCTGACCGGAAGTGCATGGGGCGATTGGGCGAACTACACCGCTTCACCATTGCGTGCATTCGAGAACGAACTTGGCGTGCAAGCTCCAGTGGGTTTCTGGGACCCTGCAGGACACTGAGCCAACCATGTGATTTTCAGACATCAATCGATGTTGTTTCTATTTTTGCATCATGTTTCGCTTGAAAACATTAGCGGATCATATTTTGTTGAAGATGTGTTGTCATTTTGAACAGCCCTCAGGATTCACAGCTGATGGAAGTGTGGAAAATTTCAAGCGACGAAGACAAACTGAGCTAAAGCATGGCCGTATCTCGATGCTTGCTACGATGGGATACATCACGCCAGAGATCACAGGCGCGGTGTTTTTTTTTACATTTTTGATTTTTGTATTTGTGATTTGTTTTTACATGTTAATCACACATGAAGAAGTTTGAAATTTTGGCAAACAAATGAACACTTGGAACGTTTTTTTAACATCAAAAGTCAACACCGCCGAGGTAAATTCCCAGGGTATTTATCACCATCTGCCGGCTTGAAGTTCGCCGATGTGCCTAATGGTCTTGCAGCAATTTCCAAAGTGCCAGCAGCAGGTTGGGGCCAAATCTTGGCATACATGGCTTTCTGCGAGGTTTCCCAGGATCAGTCTGCTGGAACTCCTGCTGCCGCCGGAGACTTTGGATTCACAGTGCTGACGTCTTCTGATCCTGCAGAGAAGACTAAGAAGCTAAGTGCGGAGTTGGCCAACGGCAGATTGGCCATGATGGCTATCATCGGCATGTTCTTCCAGGAAACGGCGTTGCAACAAGTCAACATTTGTTCGGTTCTGGTGTTCAGTTGGGTTTATAGTATTTTTGTTTTTGTGAAACAGATTCAACGTTTTTTTCAAGGTCCGAAAAATGCAGCATTGGACAACACATAGACACGTGCAGACCTACATGCATGCACCATGTTTGCAAACAAATGCGCACACTGACATACGTGATTGCAAACATACAAACAGATATGCATGTTGGACAACAACAAACCAGTGCAGGAGGATAGTTTTTTTTCTCACATTCGATTCAATGCATGATATGCTCTGTTTGAAAAAAATGAAATTGGTTATAGATGTGGCAGGAACGCTGCTCTCGCTTTGCAGGATGGATTGACCGGAAGCGCGTGGGGTGATTGGGCCAACTACACGGCTTCTCCGCTGCGAGCCACGAATTAAGGCTGGAACTCTGGTCACTGCAATGCACTTTATGAAGATTTGAACATCACTGTTTTAGTTTTAGAACACGACTTTATGGACAATTGATGCTCATCTAAAAAGATGATTTAGTATTTTGTATTTGTATTTGCGTTTGTATTCTCGACTACCAATCTTTTTTGTGAAATTGGTTATCAAAGCCTTAGCTTGCATTCAAACATACGCATTGTTTTCGCTGTTTTTAATACAGCTGACTGCCCATTCTTGTCCATCATCCATACGAATACACATTGAAACCACGTTTTGTGTGTGCACATATTTTTTTCCAAAGAACCGTCTTGCGGCCAAAACCATTCACATTTAGCATCATGATTCTGGAACAAAAACTATGGCTGTGGCTGCCTCATTTTGCCATTGGCAGGTTGGAACTGAAAGTGCTGCAGCGGCAGTCGTGGAGCTACTTAGGGCCATCGAGGAAAAAATCGCCAGAGCTGCTAGCTGGTTGGGCGGCGTGCGATTTTCAATCAACTTTAGAAGAAACAACAAGTCGTTATTTGGTGATGGGGTTGCAGCATTGGGAAGCAAGTGGTAGCCACCTTTTCTGTTTTTTTTCAATTTCTTTTTTCTTTCTCTCGTTATTGACCTTCAAACAGTTTGTCTTTGCTGATGCTTGATACCGAACATTATTAAAGTTTCCTCTCAATTTTGCGTGCTCGTAGTTCACTTGAATCTTCTCATGTCCCATGCCAACCCCAACCCCATCCCACCTGATTACAAAAACCTACACCAAGCCTTTTGACAATCCTGTCAACCTAAATCTGGTTTACACTTGTAATTCATTTGAACGTTCTCCTGCCCCACCCAAACCCCAACCCAACCCTATCCCCATCCCAAGCCCATCCCACCTCGCCACAAAAACCTCAAGTGAACAATGAGCCAAAACTTGTGTGTACAACTGAGTCAAGTTAGTCAACAGCATTGTGGGACCAATTTTATTTATGGCCTGAAGTTTATGCCCAGCTCAATCAACAACGTATCGTCGTACTCGCTCAAATATCCAGGAATTGTGAATGTGCGTAGCCACAGACCGGAACCTACGCACACCTGGACAAGTTAGTGGCGGGATTGCAGCAGTCCCGAGTCACGAATCAGCGACCACATGCGTCAACCCAAGAAAATTCATGAAAATCCAAGAAACCTTTCTGCAGGAAGACCAAGAGCGAGAGCTTGGGTTCGATCAAACTCCCTTTGGTTTTGATGAGTGTTTGTGCAACCGTCACGCCACAGTTTTACGCTCATGACTCATCATTGATAAGATTGCGAGATTTCTAGAATTAAGTCCCACTATGTTCCACTGATCACTTCCACCTGTGTTTTTGGTGACACTCTGATTTCCTGATTCTCTTCATGCAAAGCCCCCCGCTGGTTTGGTGATGGATCACGAATCTGGGTTTGCTAATTGATTCATCTCGCAAGTCAGTTTATAGATCACACATGATCCCAATACGGGGTGGTCGCAACCGGCAGGCAACGCTTTAGCGGAGCCTTTCTGGTTAAGTTACCTTTTGAAACCTCTGTTTATTTGCCTGGCTCACCGCTATCTTGGCTTGATTCAGGTCGCAAAGTCCGACAAACTGAGAGAGCCATGTGCAAACTCTGGCAAAAGTGAGAGGCTGGGTGCAGATGCAGCAAGAAAATGTTAGCTTAATTGAAATGTCCCATCAAGTGGTGAGCAGTACCACAGTAATGCAAGGGCCAGTACTACTGTATGCAGAGAAATGAAACGATAAGCCTGGATAATCCTGGATACAAATTGCACTCAGCTAGTGTCAAAGTCAAAGTAGGTGTTGGGGACTGGCGCAGTGTCATGATGTAATGATATCGTGCCGATTTTCAATAATACTTTTTCTCATTATCATGGATGCCTAAGTCCTTTGAGCCAAGTGAAGCTTAGAATGAAGTGTCAATGCGTCTCAGATGTGAAAGCATTCACAGCATGCACACTTTTGCCCTCTTCCTGCCTTGTTTTGCATTTTTGCGGCTCAGGGGTACCGTACGCTTTAGCTTTTGTTGCCTCTTGATAATTCAAACATGTTCAAAGTTTAAAGATCAAAGATAAGACAGCGTAGTCCATCCCTCCCAGTCTTGAGAATGCGTTGCTCATTCCTACCTGTGTACCAGCGGATTTTACACGTAGCCAGTTGGTACCGCCGCAAACATTCTTGCAGATGGAAGCAGAGGAGAGAGTCAGACCCTTGTATCAGTCACCAAACATGTCGGATGCATAATCGCAATCGCTATGTTGTGGCATCATGTGGTAACTACATGTGACTTTCCATCTTGGATCATCTTGGCTCGTTTTTTTAAACCTCGATTCCAAGGCAGATGAGCTTTGGAGGCGTGCTCAGCAACTTCGAGAACAGCTGCAGGTGAAGCCCAGCCAATCAGAAACAGCTGACCGTTTGCTTGGTCCGGTGTCTTCGCATCCACGAAAGTTGGAATGTTTCCGTAATGAATGAATGAGCAGTCCTCTAACTATCACACCAGCCATCAGTTTTCGATTGCTTGGGCGAGGCTGACGTGAGGATTCCAAGCACAACTCAAAGTACGGCCACCAAAGTGGTCACACCGGCGGCCCCTCAGCAAGAAGGTTAGTGCCCTGAGAGGTCACCATTTTTTGACCGAAGCACTTTTGCAGGTTGGAGGTCTGGAAAAAGCACGACCTCACCAGGGTCAGCAAGCACCTCAGCTTTGCGCACTGCAGGGGTAGACAAAATTCATAAACGTGGTTTAGTGTAATGTCGTCCATGCTGTACTTTTTGTTGCAGCATTTATTCTCTCAGCCAGGCAATGGTGGCTCATCATGTCAAACAAAGAGCTTTGACTTCATGCCTTTGATGCACGCAGTTTGGACAATGGAAACTTCTAAGTTGTGTTGGTGTACAGCCGTTGTTATCAGCATGAAAAGCGGACTGCGCAGATGCAGCAGGTTAAAGGGCACAGAAGCGGTGCCCTGCACCTTGACCTTCACACCTTGGCATACCTTGGCATACCTTGCCATACAGTGCGGCATAGCTTGGAAAGCTTTCAGGCGGATAGCATTGTTGTTGAATGTTGTTGAGGAGAGTCAGCCAAAGATATGTTGATGTCTCCAAGTGCCATGGCACCCGGCCATACTCTGGGAACTGGACAGCGAATTGGCCGTCTCAGCTCCGTGGCCAAGCAACAACCTTGTGGCAGAGCTGGAAGGCTCCGTGGCTGTGGCTACGTTGTAGCTCCTTGGATGCGTATCACACGTTGGATTTCAGATGATTTAAGGATATGTATTTTGATGCATTTTGATGCATTTTGCCTCAGAAACAAGTTGGCAAACTGGAGGTGTTCACACGGTGACTTAGGCTTTGCAGGCAATCTGCACGGCATCACGTTCCAGGAAAGCTGGAACTTTGCGAGGTTTTCCTGTGACAGATCAGGTGAGGTGCGGAAAGATGGACTTTATATCACTGCCCATTGCCATCTGCGTGATCCCGCACTGAACAGGACCGGCAGCGCTGCAACTCTGATGTCATGCCAGAGCCCCGAATGCCCGAAGTCTGCGTTGAAGTCTGCATTCGAAAGATTTGCAAAAGATATTTTGCTTATTTCTGCTTGGGTCCGGTATGATTATTTTTGGCAAGCCGGCAAGCCCACCAGGTTAGATTTCGAGCGTCGAGGATTTCTCAAAGTTCCGGGCATCCTGACTGAGGCAGGCTGCAAGTCTGAAGGTTTACCGCACTCCTTCGAAGGATTTGTCAATACAACAAACGACGATGAACAAGTATGTAGAATGGAACACGCATCATGGAATTGTCTTGAATATGAGCACAAGGTGGGGCCAATGTCAAAAAACATGAATGAATCAGGACGAGGTTGCTGCGATCAACGAGGTCATTGAAGAGCTACGGAGCATCTGGGGCCAAATCATAATCCAAACTGTAGCCTTTCGTGGATGATGTTTGTCAATGAAACAGTTCTTGGTCGCTCTGTGCTAGGTTCAGAGGAGTGCACCCTTCATGCCTTGCAACATCAAGTTCTGGTTGGGGGCTCAAGCACACTTGAAGTAGATGTGTTTGTGTGTCGGATCTCATTAGGAGAACATCTGTTCATTGCGGTACAGTTTTGCGCAGTGCGAGCTGACAGCCTTCCGACTTTTCGATTTCCTCAGAGGTGCAATTTGGAGCCGATGCTGCTGCGCAGTGTCGAACAGTGTCCGCATGCCGCAAACAATTGGAAACTATCGAAAAACGCAGGGTACCCCAGCACTAAGAGGTGGATGGTGGAGAGCAACGTGCATCACATGTGCAAGGTATGATGTTGCCTGGCCATGCCTGGCCATTGCCTTGCGGCTGAGGTGGCGAGGTCTCCTTCCTTCAGTACTTCAATCTGCACCGTAGAAGCGAACTTCTGCGAAACATCGCAATGTCTCCGCGCTTCTCCTACTGGGCTACCAGACTCCTCGGCGTGCCTTCTGTGCGTTTGCTGCCCAGTTGCTATGCCTTCAAAGACACCCAGCTCTGCTTTTTTCAAGCACAAAGTGTAGTACAGAGTTTAGACATGTATAGACACGTAGTAACAGCCATTTAAGCATATTTAAGCATGTAATACAGAGTCTTAACATACATTCACTTCATCAGACTGTTTTGCGCGGCACTGGGCAGTGCCTTTGGTGCTCGAGGTCTCTACCAGGATGCAGTCTTTATGAAGCGGCCTGGCAACTCGGATGCCGCAGGAATTTTGGGAGTTCCGAAAGATTGGGCAGATCCCTTTGAAACACGTAGAAAGCACCAGAAAGCAAGAGAAAGATTAGGCTAATTGCTTAGCTTTACTAAAATTGGAAAGCTTTCGTACTTTATGGATGCAGTTGACGAAGTTAACAAAGAACTTATTCTTCCAGAGTGATTTGTTTCAAAGAGTGTTGAAACAACTTGCATTCAATTCGAAACCTCAGTTGAATCCTCAGTCGAAACCTCAGTTTCCTTTCAAGGGTAGTGGTGGGTGGGAACTTAGTTTTAGTTCGCCCTCGGCTTGGGCAGTGGGGACAGAGCAATGGAGTCAGATGAGCCGAATGCTGGTGGAGTCGAAGATGGAGCAGTGCGCATCGATGCTGCCCTGAATCGCTTGTTGGAAGGAGGCCGCCGAAGTGCTGACCTCTTTGGGCCAGAGGAAGTTCGAGATGAAGACCTCTACGGCCAAGAAGATATAGCAGAGCTACCAGTTGCCGGCGATGACCCTCCTAGAATTGTCATGGTGGAAGA
>VSDK01014227.1:152787-192020 GCA_009767595.1 Symbiodinium kawagutii
AGGAGCGCTTCTTTGCATCAGAGACGCTTGCGGTGTTCGTTCTCCTGCTACCGTTCTGAAAAGAGGTAAGGACCTGCAGCACTTCATGCGATGGTGCGAGAAGACTGGAGTCTTTTGGTGGCCCTTGCAAGAGAGGAACCTGCTTGGATATCTCTCCGATGTTGAGGCGTCTGGGAAAAGCAAGTTCATAGGGAAGAACCTTGTGCACGCCATCAAGTTCTTCAAGTTCATCATGGGAGCAGATTTCGTCATCGAGGAAGTGCTGGGTCCAATGCTCAGCGGCAAAGTGAGCAGGGTTCTGTCAACCAGAAACCCAACTGAACAAGCACGGGCTCTGACTGTGGAGGAAGTCAAGAAGATGGAGTACATGCTGTTGTCCTTGGAAAACACCCTGGACAAGAACTACCTCGGATGCTTGCTGTTCGCGGTGTACTCCCGATCTAGGTGGAGTGATTTGGGCAACATCCACAATCTGTTCTTCGATGTTATTCCTGCAGGTTCTGGTTGGTTCGGCTTTGTGGAAGCAACGAGCCGCATCCACAAGACTTTGACGTCTGCCGAGCGCAAAGCTATGTTCATGCCGTTCGTGGCGCCCATTGCAGGTGTCACTGAGACCTTCTGGGCATTGGAATGGCAGAAGGTGTTGGAGGAGTTGGGGTTGTACCCAGGTCGGGAACCCTTTGGGCCCATATGCAGAGCGCCCACTGCGGATGGCGAATTCACTCGCAGAGCTCTGACTACAACGGAAGCCACCAACATGCTGAACGAGTACTTGGGGTTTGGCGAGGAAGACCCTGAGGCGACCACGTCTCATTCGCTCAAGGCGACTACTTTGGTGTGGGCTGCTCGGTATGGAATCGAAGACAACAGCCGCAGCATGCTTGGTCACCATGACATCAAGGAGAACTCGCTGGCATGCTACTCCAGGGACTTGCTCTCACAGCCACTTCGAGAGCTCTGTGGGATGCTCTTGAACATCCGTGAAGGGACGTTCATGCCAGATGGCACGAGGTCCGGTTGGATGAAGAAGAAGCAGTTGCCCCTGGAGATTCCCTCACCGGTGGGAGAGACACCAGCGCCGAGTCCGTCCTTGGGGGAAGAGCCTGATGTTTCGGCCACTGCTGCTTTCGATCCATGTCATCCCTTTGGAGATGCACCTCGTGAAGAAACTGAACATGAGGCTGGGGGTGAAGGTGAAGCCGAGATGAGTGGCTTCAAGGAAGGAGAGTCCGATGGGGAGGACTTCATCGGTAGTGCGAGCAGCAGTGGCGAGGAGAGCACAGCCGAGACGGAGTGCAACGAGGAGGTCAACCACGAGTCCTGGAGGAGCACCTTGGAGAGTGGAGTGCCGCAATCGGTGGATGGGCCCTTGTTGCAGAACAAGCGTAGTCGCATGTTGCACCTCATCTCCGAAGAAGCTCCCATGGATCTCCAGCAAGTAGCACGTTGCAGGGTTGGAGGAAGTGGATACCTCCTGTTGCCAGGTGGGGCGGCCTTTGACTGGCCAAAGTGCAGCAAGTGTTTCAAAGTTGTTGCTCCAGGCGACAAGGTTGCCACGGGCAGCAAGCGGCGACGTGTGTAACATCTAGATGTCATGTCAAAACAAGCACTGGGGCAGTGAAGCAGTTTTGTTCTTTCACTTTCAAGTTGAGGCGACAGGTTCGATCAGGTTGAAACATTTCTATTTTCTTTCGTTGTTTCAGTTTCTTGCATGTTTGTTTCAGAAACATGTCAATCGCTTTCAAAACACGTACACACAGCAGTTCTTCAGAAACAACTTGAGCGAGTGTCCAGTGAAGTTGAGAACAGTGTAGCCAATTTTCTTCAACACTCACGCCAGTCTTCATTCACTCATGTACCAAGTGGGTACCATTGCCAGAGGGCAATTTCATGTGTCCATGAGGGACATCCCATGAGGCCATGAGGGCTTGAACACGAAGTCACGCCTGTGGGCTATCTTCGCAGTGATGCTCAAAGGGAAAGGGCTCGTGCCGTACTTCCAGAGCAATGGCTGCCACCGCGTTGACTGAGAGCGCTGCTGCCTTTGAGAAGCAGGCTGCGGCTCTTGGATTGGATGCTGAGTGGTTGGCTGGGCTGAAGGCTCAGCAGATCACCATGCCCTTCTCATGGGGGCAGCCGGGAACTGCGGTGGCCGATGCCGATGTGAGGACCTTGTTGCAGAACGCAGCGCCAGCGAAGGCCATCACTGTGGGTGACATGGCCATCATGAAGAGGCTGATCTTCGAGGCGCAGACGGCGGTGATTGCCTTGGCAAGGGCATCAGCTGATCCGAATGCGGACCCAAGTGCCAGGAAGATGCCGGCTGCTGAGAGGAGCTCAAGGTTGGCCGACCAGAGGCGTCGTCTTGGAGGCCTTCGGTTGGAAGGGCCGATGGAAGTCGCCCACCAGGTGTATGACACGATCAATGGGATGATCGAGAACGACGCCTTGAAGTACCTGGCGCCGGCTAAGTGCATCACCAGGATGCAGGAGATCACCAGTGCCAAGCCTCCGAAGGAGTTGAAGTTGGACTCCACTGGGCACGGGATCACCATCAAAGACTCACAGAGTGAGCAGGTGTGTGCCGTGTCGACGGAGCTGGATGTGATGGAGGCCATGACTCGTCGAAGCTTGGCCTTCGATGCAGCTGGGCTCATCGCTTATGAGACCTTCCAGAAATGGGTGAACTACATGTTTGGGTTGATGCGCCAGGCACCTCCACCCGGATTCAAGGCCCCCAACATCACCCAGCTGTTGAGGGCAGACCGCCAGGCCTTCGTCAGGATGCAAGAGCTGACAAGGGATGGCATCAAACCAAAGCCCGATGGCACTCGACCATTGGACAAGATCGTTGATGATCTTCACATGGACCACACCGTGGTGTACTTCATGATGCCAGTCAGCTGGAAATGGAACCAGAAGTCGAGCCAGTCCTCATGGAAGTCACCAAAGCAGGACCAATGGAAGAAGGGCGGACAGGCCAAAGGCGGAGGTGGCACCACTGGCAAGTTGCCATTGGCCTTGAAGGGGTGTGCCTCCTCCACCCCTGATGGAAAGCGCATTTGCTTCGCCTACAACATCGATGGATGTCCAGATGGTGACAATTGCAGCAAAGGTGCCCATGTGTGCTGCACCAAAGGATGCTTTGACAAGCATCCGCACTACAGCTGCCCCAAGAAGTGACAGACAGGACTTGAAAGTCCTGAACCTCAGGGTGGCCGACCACCCCAATCTCCAATTCAGTGCAAGCCATCACCACTTGATGAAGTTCATGGTGATTCTCTTGGTGCCGATGAGGGTTCCCTTGCCGTCAAGGAACCTTTAGGGCATCCCCTTTCCACAGAAGGACACTTTGAAGTCTCCTTCCCTTTTGCAATCGAATTTTGCTCCGGGACAGCAGGTCTGACAGCCCAACTCAGACGTCTTGGAATGAAGGCCTCCTTTGGCGTTGACCGAATCGTCAAAGCAAGCAGCAAAGCCCCAGTCATAAAACTCGACCTGGGGTCCCCAGAAGGTGAAGCTTTAGCCAAAGAATGGTTGGCGCACCCCCTGTGTGCTTACGCCCACTTCGGGCTCCCGTGTGGGACGAGTTCACGGGCACGCGAGATCCCTCTTCCAGATTGTGATGATCCACCCAAGCCATTGCGGAGTGAAGACCACCCAGATGGACTTCCAAGCCTAGAACCCAAGGATCAAGAGCGCGTCGACCTCGCCAACAAGGTCTATGCAGCAGCTTGTCGCCTCGTCATCTTCTGCATCGTGCGTAGCGTTCGTTGGACGGTGGAGCAACCAGCCAGGTCCCTGTTTTGGAACACCAGCTTTTGGACCATGGTGCTTCAAGAAACACAACCACTGTATGTCACCTTCCATGCATGCATGTTCGGTGGTCAGAAGCCCAAAAGAACCACACTTGCAAGTGACATGGCGGAGTTGCAGCAACTTCACTGCCAATGCACTGGGCAACACGTTCACCTGCCTTGGGGGCGCACTCCACACGGCTTCGCTACAGCAGAAGAGGTTGAATACCCGCTTGAGTTGTGCAAGCGTTGGGCTGAAATCATCGTGGATGTGGTGCAAGCTTCACACCCATGCCCCACAACAGAGTTGCCCAGTCACCCCGACAAGAAAGCGAGGCCACATGCGCAGAAGCAGACCAAGAAATCTTTGAATTTCATGCCTGACTGGTCCCACGTTGAGACTGTGGACCTGCCTGACTGTCGGGGCCAAACTTTCGGCGCCGCATGAACAAGGTCATGTGTGCATCCCCAAAGGTGCCCGCATTCTGCGAATTGATGCTCACAAGATGGGGGGTGGCGAAGAGCATCAACCCATCAAAACAACTGTTGCCTATGGCGTCCCTTGGTCCGAAGAGGGGTTCATTTCAGAGGCATTGGTCAGGGGACATCCTTGCAACCTATGTGAAGGGCTGCCCAAGAATCTACTCAAAGCCATAGAGAACAATGTCAAGCTCAAGCCAGAAGAGATAGTGATAAAGAGAGCGGCCTGGTTGAGAAAGTGGACCACCAGAGCACAAGAACTCAAAGAGAAAGAAGCCAAGTTGCATGCCACTTTGCCTTCTCACAGACGGGCCATCTTGAAGGGCGTTGAAGAGATGAACTACCCCGACCCAGACATTGTGGACCTGATCCTCAACGGTTTTGACCTCGTAGGATCTGCTGGTGGAGGTAGAGTCCTTCCAGTTGATTTTCAACCTGCCACCTTGACCGTGGAGGAGCTTGGGGAGCATTCCAGACCTAGCAACCAAGCAATCCTGCGCTCGACTAAGTCTAGTGGCAGTCATGAAGTTGATGAGGAACTGTGGAAGAAGACCCTTGAAGAGGTCGACAAGGGCTGGCTCTCTCGTCTAGACCACTTGCCTCAAGACAATGGACGAATCTCAAGACGGTTCGCTGTGGTTCAGTCTGGAAAGGTCCGGCCTATTGACAACTACTCTGAGAGCCAGGTCAACAATGCGGTCAACATCCTCAGCAAGTGCACTGTTGATGGCGTTGACACCATCGCAGCCATGTGTGCGCATTACATGAAGGTCAGTTTGGAAAGTGATCGCAAGTCTTCTCTTTTGGGCCGAAGCTTTGACTTGAAGAGTGCATACAGGCAGCTGGCTGTCAGTGATGATTCTTTGAAGTGGGCAAGACTTGCGGTTTACTGCCCCGAAGACAAGCAGACTCATTGCTTCCAGCAATACTCCTTGCCCTTTTCCAAAGCCAGTGTGGTTGGTTTCCTCAGGTGTGCCCGGCTTTTGCAATGGCTAGCCCCCCAGCTGGACCTGGTGACCACGTGCTACTTTGATGACTTCGTTTGTGTTTCAGGGCCAGCCCTGGCCAACAACACAGAAGTTACTTTCTGCACACTCCTTGATCTCCTGGGATGGAGGTATGACAAAGAAGGCGACAAAGCGGATCAGATGAGCCAAGAAGTCAGTGCGTTGGGAGTGGTTTTCAAGCTGTATGACTCTGGCAATGGCAAGGTGTCTGTGGAGAACACCAAGAAGAGGAAAGAAGATCTGATCTTTCAGATTGAAGCTGCCTTGACCAAAGGGCACTTGTCAAGTTCCGAGGCCTCTTCGCTAAAGGGTCGCCTTGGATTTGCTGAAGGTCAACTGTTTGGTAGAGCAACCAGGAGGTTGATCAATGAGCTGGGAATGCATGCGCTCAAACCTCCCAAAAGGAATGCCTTCAGGGAAAGCACGTATGTTGCTTTAGAAAGAGTTGGGCAGCGCTTGAAGTCAGCAGCTCCCCGCAATGTGGATGCCAACTCAGGAGAAGTTTTCTACATTTTCACTGATGCCAGTTTCGCTAGTGAAGCTAGGGAAGGTGGACTTGGTGGTGTACTTTTGGACCAGCAGGGCACCGTTGTCAGTTGGTTTGGAGGCCATGCCAATAGCAAGTTCTGCAACTCTTTCATGGCTGAAAAGCAGGAGCAGGCAATAGGTGAACTCGAAGCTTTTGCTGTTTTGGTAGCACTGCACCTGTGGGGTGCGTCGCTCAAGTCCAAGCATGTGGTGGTCTTCTTGGACAACGAAGGGGCAAGGTTTCTCATCCTCAAGGGCTATGCAGACAACCAAGTCACTTGCGACATTGTTCATAGCGTTAGCAGTTGCAGAAGAACGTGACTGCATCTTCCCATGGTATGCCCGGGTCCCTAGTGAAGCGAACATTGCAGATGCACCGTCTCGTTTTGAGAAACATGAGATGTTGCCCGAAGCCTTGAGGGCACCCTTGCCATGTATCGAAGTGATCTTGGCCAAAGCTAGGCAAGTCCGCTCTGCCCCCCTTTGAAGAATGGGGGAAGTGGGCAAGGGGGTCAGTGCTCTTGACATCCCCCGATGGAAAAAGAAAGCTGCTTAAGCTGCGTTGCTCTGCACTCAGTGTGTCAGTTGAGAATTGGATGTCACTCAAGGAATAATAAGTATGCATAAATGATTGTTCAGGCTTTGGATGCCCAGGAAATTTGGTGATTATTCACAACTGATTTTTCAATGCATTTAGCAATACTAAAGTTGTAGTTTTAGACTAGACTGTGGGCAGCGGTGCAGCATCTTCAGCGATTGATCATCTACCGAGAGGCGGTCTCCCAGACCTTGATCGCTATGGATGAGGTTCAGTATGACTTGGAAACGTTTCCCTTTTCCAACCGCAACTGGGCCATGCGCCTCACCGCCGCACGGCAAATTCTCATCGATCTTCAAGGATTGACCGCCCGAGAGATCACAGCAGCTACGCAAGGTTTGGAAGAGATGTTTCGCAATCGCTCTTCCACTTGGTCTTAGACCAAGTCATACATAAGTACAAGCTGTGTTTGTCACGGCTTCCCGTGTACCATAAGCCTAGCCCTGCCGTACAGTGGGCAAGGGGGTCAGTGCTCTTGACATCCCCCGATGGAAAAAGAAAGCTGCTTAAGCTGCGTTGCTCTGCACTCAGTGTGTCAGTTGAGAATTGGATGTCACTCAAGGAATAATAAGTATGCATAAATGATTGTTCAGGCTTTGGATGCCCAGGAAATTTGGTGATTATTCACAACTGATTTTTCAATGCATTTAGCAATACTAAAGTTGTAGTTTTAGACTAGACTGTGGAAGCTGAGGTAATTTCTTTCGTATTCATACATTGCAATTACTTTAGTATTCATAAATGATTAGGCAATTCATTTAGCGACACTTAGAAGAGACTGTGGAATTAGGGGTAAAAAGATCCCTTTCGGGAATGCCTCAAAATGATCTTCGGATACTATATCCATTAGCAGGGAAGAGCCTCGAATAGTAGGTCAACTCACAGGAGCCATCCTGGAATACTAAGTCAACTGACAGGAATCATCGCGGAATACCAGTGCCATCCTAATTCCGTAGCAATTTTACACAAATACCATACCAGTACCATACTAATGCTAGACCAATGGCATGCTAATAGCATACTAAAAGCAAACGAGTGCAACACTCATACCAGGCAAATACATGCTGATACCACACTAATACCCTACCAAGACCATACTACTAGCATGCGAATACCAGATAATGGCATATTTTTACTATACTAACAACAGGCTACTGCCATACTAACACCACACCCATACCATACTGATAGCATGCTGATAGCATGCCAATAGCATCCTATTACCATACTAATACCATGCCATTACCGTAACCAGAATCATACCATTGCCATACCCATGCCATACTAATAGCGTTTTAAGAGCGTGCCAATAGCATACTATCACAATGCTAATACTGTAGTGCCATACTAACATTTTACCAATACCCTATTAACAGCATACTAATAGCATACTAGTAGCATATTAGCAGCATACTACTACTATACTAGTACTATATGAAGACCATGCTAATACAATACCAATGCAATAAGATTACCATACTAATACTTTACCAATACCATGCTAAGAGCATTCTGTTATTACCCTATACTGCCTTTGCTATTCAGGTAACTACTATACTAGTGTGAACCATTGGAGTTTCTAAAGAAACCATGGAATTTTTTTTGGGAAACCATCGGATTTTTCGAGGAAACCATGGGATTTTTCGAAAGAAAACCATTCGATTTTCGATGGGGAAACTTAGGAATTTTGGAAGGAAACCATTGGATTTTCAAAGGAAACCATGGGATTGTGCTTCCCACGACAAACCATTTTTCTAGGGACCGGCCCGAACTGGCCGACGCGCAAAGTCAACCCAAACTGGCCCGAATTGACCCGAAGGGCCATACTCGGCCCAAACTTGGCCCAAACCGGCTGGAACTGGCCAGCATTCCATTCAAATTTTGGTAATGACTTAGGCATGACTTCTTGAAAGCAGCATTTACATGTGTTTACACGGGTGAAGCAGTCCCTGTGAGAGCTAGGCATGGCGGCTCTCAGGGCAATCGTCTCTGGAGCTCACGTAGAGCTAAGACCCTCCATCCACTTGAGAAGATTGCGGGTGCTTGCAAAGCGCAACACTTTGTTGAGCCAACTTGGTTTGAGGCCACTCTTTGATGACCTCGACAGCCGGTGCACAGTGACCTGGAGCATGATGGCTGGTGCTACATGGATCAGATGTGGCAACACCATGTGCTTCCCTACCACTTTTCTCTTGGTGATGTTTTGGATGATGCCTGCTGGCGCACAATTGCGCACAGTCTTCGGGAAGTTCTCCGGTGGAAAGCATACTGTGATCTTGCAGATTGCTCCAGACACGAGTTTCAAGGTGAAGTCCTTCCTGAGTTTTTCCCAAGCCCGCATTGCAGCTGCGCAATCCCCGCTAGACGCCCCCTGCTTGTTGTCCTCCTTTGTATCGCTGCAATGGCGGACCGCGCCATGGAAGAGAGACTTGCAGCTTTGGAAGCCAACAAAGATGACTGGGGGCTCACGTTAAAGCTTCGATTCAGCGGCTGTGAAAAACTGGAAGCCAGAGGCCACGAGTTGGCGCGAGGAACCAAGGAATTTTGGAAGTTGAAGGCGGAGCTCTTCGAACTGATCTGGCCCGACCTATGGGTTCAGAAAGCTTTCGGCGATGAAACCGCCAAAATTCGCAATGAACTGAATGAGGTTTTTCACTCCCCGAATTTTGTGGTTGGGGTCTTCCCCACGGGAGGACCATGGGGAGCCTGCAAGTCAGTGGACGTGAAGTATCGCCCATGTTCAGTTGCTCTTAGAGCTCACCATTTGGTTGCCACTTTGTTGGGTCCGAAGTTAAAAGCCTTGAGTGCTGAAGTGAGTGTTTGGGTCACCATGTCTCCAACCGACGTGAAAAAGCGCGAAGCGAAGCGCAATAATAGGGCAAGATCTAGGTCACGCCGTGGCCGTGACGCGGGAAGGCGCAGTGGACGCTGATAGGCTACCTGACGGTCTATACTTTTTTTTTGTGATTTGTTCCTCTATAGCTTCTCACTCTTGTGTTTTTTGCTGTGTTGTGTGGAACGGCCTACGTCAGGTTACGTAGGCAGCATGGTTTGCTGCAAGATGATGGCTTGAACACGGTGAGGGAAAAATACGTGTGTCCGACGTTGTGTGTCACTTCTTTTTTTCTTTCTTTTTATTTTATTCATTCCCTTGTGTCCTTGTGAGAACGCAGACAGCAGTGAGGCATGTGTTCAGTTGCGACTTTTCTTTATCTCCACGAATTTTCTTGCCAACCGCATGCGCGAAACTCCACTGCGCCCCTGTTAGGGTTGATTCTTTTTTGGCTTAATGTTCACTTGTAAGACCATGCCCTGTTGTGATGACAGTTGCGCATTTTTTGCTGTGTTGTTTTGCAATCAGTAGTGTTCCTAGTGTAACGCTGTGGTTTCCTAGAAGGTAGCTTGTGAGAGACAACAGTCCTGTTCTTGCTGTGCTGTGCTTGACAGTCATGTGTACGAGACCGCACTCCTGTCTATACTGTGATGTTCTTGCAATTCACTTGTCAGACACTTCTTCCATGTTCACGCAGTGACTTGCTTTGACAGACACCTGTGAGAGGTTGCATTTGCTCCTGTGCCACCGCATCCATGTTGATGCTGTGATGTGTTGTTGATTGTCGCTTGTGAGAACCGCCTGTGCGATACTGAATTCGATCACGCTGGGATTTCCTTACCATTCTTCTGTGTGCCACCGCATTCATGTTCATGCTGTGATGTGTTGTTGTTTGTCACTTGTGAGAACCACCTGTGTGAGACTGAATTCGATCACGTTGGGATATCCTTACTATTCTTCTGTGTGCCACCGCATTCATGTTCATGTTGTGATGTGTTGATGATTGTCACTTGAGAGATCGCAATCCTTTCGCTGGCCCCCCTCCTTTTTCTCCCCCTCTCTTCCCTCCCTCTCCTCTTCGCCTCCTTCCCCTCCTTCCCCTCCTTCCCCTTTCCCTCTTCTGTTTCTTTGCGCTCTCTGTGAACTTCGGTTGTTGCGCCTTGATCTTTGATTATGAGCAGCGTCGCCGCTCTCTGCGCCTGCCACGCTCTGTTGAAAGGACTTCCGAGGATACTTCGACTTCGACTTCGGCGTATCGCTTGGAAAAAAATTGCGGTTGGATTATTGAAACAACGCAGCCGCCCTCGCTTCAGAACTTGCGCAATGGATTGCCGGATCTGCGAATTTCTTACATCCTCACAAATCGTTGGCCCCAAGCTCGGGAATCCCCAGAGCGAATCTTTGTACATAACCCATGCCTGGGGTCCGGAAATTTGACAACTATTTTTAGAAGAGCGTGCTTGGAAAGTGAGCGACTTTTCAAAACCAAGGTATCGCAATGGCCCGTGCAACTTTTATGGCATTGCGGCGGATAGTGCGCCGATGGAATTCGAGTTGAGTGGCGCGTTAATGACCGTGAGCCATTGCGAATGGAACATGCGGATGGAGGGCATTGGCAAACTTTGCAGAAAGCAAAGGCTGGCGAAGAGTTCCGAGCTCGACTTGGCAAGGTTGCTGAATTCACCCGCCGCCAAACCATTCAGCGCTTGACCATCCGAGATTAAAGCTGGATGCCCAGTTTTGCGTGCCGAAACATTGGGCAGAAAGAATTGAGGATGGGCCCCCGGCCCAAAACTCCGAGGAGATGCTGACTGTCTTGAAGAGACCACGTCGGTGCGTGTGCGAGCTATGCTTATCAGCGTTTGCCGAATTGAAGGGCCGCTGCGTGGTCAAATGGCAATCCACGAGCCAAGGCTGGGCACGGTTAGCCGTGGACCCCTCGGCCAGGTTCTGCGCGCCTAAGAAGTTAAAGTTCGATGAGGGCGATGACAGACGGATGATTTCAAAGGAGATAAAATGATGTTATTCCACTGACTGGGAGCCGGCAGTGAACAAGGTCAATGCTCTCGGCCACAATACCAAATTTTTAGCCGAAAGCTTGGATGTGGAGCCCTTTTGTCAGTTAGCGTTGGTGACCGCCTTGTCGCTAATTCCTACCGCCCTCCTTACGATGAGCGCCTAGAAGAGCGTGCGCTTGGTCTGGTGAATTTCACGCAAGAGATCAGCTGGAAAGGCCAACAAGTTAGGCGATTTGAATGAAACTGCGGTGTCTCGATCGATGGTTCCCGCTACCTGCTTTTCCTCCAGGTGGGCGGGCAAGAAGGTCATCGATATGTTTTGGGTCAGCGACCTGCAACTTTCGCAAGAGATGCGGGCCAAGATGGAGTATGTGTCTGACCGCAAAATCATGGTTTGTCGATTGCCTAGCCTCCAAGGCTGCGCGAGGAAGACTCCCTCCTTTCAAAAGCCATCATGGCTCACCATGGGCAATGGGGCAAGATTGTGGATTCTGCCCTTCAATATGGTTGTCAACGCGGTTGGGGCCAAGTTTGTAAACGCTTGGAACTTGGAGTCCACTGACTCCTGAAGAGTCGATCTCTGAGCAGGCGATGATTGACTACACTTCGAAGCTCTTTGAAGGGAAGCTTTGCTGGACTACTATATGTCAACAGCTTTCCAGATGATATTCCAGGACATCCCTGAATGTATCGGTAAAGCTGAAATCAGGAAGCTGGAGCGCCTTGTTAACTTCAGCCAGTGGAAGGGCTGTGAAGAACCTTGACGACAGCAGCGAATCTTTCCACTTTCTGCCTCACCTTGCGCCATGGTCCTTTTTCGTGGAGATTGGGAAATCATTTGGCTCCTTGCAGGAATTTTAAGGCTTTGAACGAAAAAAATGGGGGGAAACATGTGTTTAGTGTTTTCCCATTTTTCTAGGGAACCCATGTGGTTTTTCCAATCGAACGGCTTCATCTTGCAAGGAAGCTATTTGATTTTGGGACGGCAGTCGCTGGACTTGTCAGAAAGGAGCGTGGGATATTCAGAGGACACTTCTCAAGAAAATATCCATTCTTCTTCGGGAACCCAGTCGTTTTCTCCAGGGAGGCCGTTGGAGTTTTGAGGGGAAACCGGGTGGTTTTTCGGGAATGGATAGTTTTTTTCTGCCGAAAACGTCGAACCCTATTGTGGGATTGTTATTGGGCTCATGTTGACGAAGCTGGCCATCCCACATTGACTTTCTCACCAGCGTTTTTTTTGGCGTGCTGAGCTCGATGGCGAGATTGTGCGGCAATTTCGTTCGGTGCAGTGCAAGGCCAAATGATTAATCTTGCTATGGCGTGCTGCGTGCATTGTGTCGTGCCGACGAAACGCAAGAAACCACGGATTTAGTTTCGGGCACACGTGAAATTTTTTCAGCGATTGCAAAATATTTCCAGGTCAACATTTCGATTTGAAGGGAAACAATGTCGTTTTTTGAGGGGAACGATGGGCTTTGTCATGCAGACAGTTTTTTTTCAGGGAAAACACATGTTTTATTTGAGTGAAACATTGGCTTTTTCAAAGGAAAACAAATGAATTTTTTGGAGAAGCAGGGGGAAATAACTAGATTTTTCACGCAGAAACTTCGGGGCGTTCATGGTAAGCCTTTGGATTTTCAAGGGAAACCATTGGATTACAAACCATTTCATTTATTGAGCCACTATTCAAAACCATGCCGACCTTCGATTAGTCCTTAATCAGTTATTTGATTGCTCAACTGATGAAATTACCAGTGGCAAACTATGTTTTCCAAGCAGCTGGAAAATGTAGCTAATGTTTTCTAACTAAAAATTTTTCAATTTTTCAATTCATGGATCAACAATTTTTTGAATTCATCAATTTATGAACCAATATTTTTTCATGAGTCAATACTTAACTGCAACTTAAAAACAAATCTTCATGTGTGTAGATATCGTTCAGAATCGTTCTGAGCGCCCGCTTAGTTTTGGGAAACCAAACTTATTAAATACATAATTCACAAGTAAGAAATGAATAAATCGTTTGATGTAGAGAATCAGGATTTCAACGATGACAAATCAATTAAGTACAAATCACATCATTCATGCAGGTATTATTCAGAACCATGGTGAGAGCCCATTGATTATTCAGAAGCCAGGCATTAGTTTGCAAAATGCAAATCCAGAGTTGCAAACAGTTGCCAAATTTACAAAGTAATGGGAGATTTTGAATAGAAAATCGAAAAAAATACGGAATTCGGAACCCCTGCGCCAATCAGCAGCCAACATTATATTCATATATTTTTTTCACTACAGTATTTATCACCAAAACCTATAGTGGAACCAGGTTGGTTTGTTTTCAAGGTTGGAACATGTTGAATTCCCTAACCAACACCTGCTGATTGCACAAGGCGATGGAGCGACCGACTGGCATTCTGATTTGGGTCTTGCGCCCTTCGATACAAACAGAAACTTGGAATGGCATTGTTAGTGTTTCCGCTTATTTTTTGCAAGTTTAAAACAATGAAATGCTATGAGTATCAATTTGCTGTGATTGTTTTTTTTTCACCAGTGGCATGACATCATGAAAGGGAGTTTCAACAGTTCAGTTTTTGTTTCAACGATTGATGCACTTAGGTTTTTTGACCTTCTGGTTGCCACTGACGCCAATACCGCCACGCGGTGGGTCTTCCTTGGTATATGCGATTGGCAGTCACAGAGATTTCGCCCTCCCTTTTCATGGAGACCTCGATGAAGATCTCAGTGGTAGATACAAACTTCGTAGCAAGAAACTCAGAAATTCAGTGAAATCTTACAGTCCTGACTTGTGATGTTTTTTTGACCTACACTAGAACAACTCATATTGTTGCAGTTCACCCTTGAAAGCGCCTGGCTCTTAGGGGAGTTGAAACGTGAGTGTCGGGACTGAGTCGTTGCTCAGGAACTGGCAGCATCCTGCCTGGCGATGCTTCGATTCATCATGGTTGGACGCTACACTCAGCTTCAGCTGTTCCTGCGGGAGGTTCCCTTCGGGTGGCCTGGACGCTGGGTTTCATCGCAGATGGCGCACGATTGCTTCGGAAAACTCAGGGCTCGGCTGAGGACGCCGTGTCCTACGAATCGTGGATTCGTGATCTCGGCCACGGAGCTGTGGTAGATCATCCAATGGTTCCGTTGCTGCCACGTGCGGACTGAGCAAAAAGGAGGGGAGTGGACCATGTCGACAACATGACTTCAACATAGTTGAGATGAGTTGAGATGTGAACTGATAGTTCATTATTGAGTGTAAGATACAAGTATAAAAATAACTGGCCAGCTTGCTCGCCTTCCATGCCCGGTAGTTTGGCTCCTTGCTGAGGTTGTCAAATCGGGCCGTAGCTGAGTTGGAGCTTATTCTTGCAGAAGATCCCATGTGTGGAGGTGCAGGACACGCGGAAATTTCAAGTGCATTCATGACACTCCAGAAACAAACAGAAATTGGATCACTCCATTCATGGGATCAGAATTGCTCGCGCAGGAACGCAGAAATTGGAGCCGAGCCTCAAAGATGGTCAGAGACAGCCTGAGGAACCTCCTGCCGCACCAGTGGCACTGTCACAGGAGGCGCGTAGTGGCCCAGAATGGTATATGTTTTTTTCCAGTTGTTGAACTTTGTTGACCATTAGTGATATTCTCGACGATGGTCTAGAGCTCTTTGTCGTGGTATGTCTTGGTTACTCGCTTTTTCACTTGGTGTCAAAGCCAAGCCGGAGAACCGTGAAGGTGCCCAAAGAGCTGAAACTTCCTGGTGGATCCAAGCTTCAAGGCAGAGCAAGTTGATGTCTGCCATTGCAAGTTGAAAACCCACCATTTGTAATGGTTCTCTTAGTTCTCTTATGAACAATGGTGATTTTTGTAGTTTCGTGGTCAGTGTGAGGTGAAAGTTTGCTACTCCTTTTTGCTGTCAGCACTTGAGCATCCAGGGCACTGTGATGTTCAAAGCACACCCATGGGAACAAACATTGCCGTCGTACCCTCCTGGCTCAAAAGGAGGAGTTTGTGTAGCCCTGTTGTTGGATTTTTGCGGCCTGCCGCCGTATTTTTGTCGTTGCACTTTCACAACTCCCATCTTTTAATTCTTTTATAACGTGCCTTGATTGCATCGAGGCTTTTTTGCATCGAAACGTTTATGCTTCCGTATTGTTTCCATGTTCAAGCGAGCATTCAGTTGGATTATTGTGGATAGTATATGGTAGTATGGTTGAATTTCAGAATTGTTGAGATGACTGCCTTACTTCTTGCTCATTGGAACAGTGCCCAGGATGGCAAGCTCCCGAGTTTCTACTGCAACTGCTGCTGCAGGCACTGTGGGGACTGTCATCAGACTAATTCGAAGCCTGTGGATCTGATTTGATGTACGATGTACAGTACATGTCTGATCAAGCAAGAAACAAAAGGGATTCCAGCAATGGATTGAAATGGCTATGGGTCAATATATATAAACCAACCAATAATTAGGGAGAGTGACCAACAATAACAAGGAAAACAATGGTTAAAGATAGGGCAACCAGGGGTACAGGGTTTTGACCCACAGCCAAATGCTGCCTCGCTTGTTCAACATGACTATAGTCCCTGTCATGATCGGCAGGCATGTTTTTGTGTGGCACTGCCCGCATGCTGGCCCTTCCGTAGACGCTCCACAAAATTTCCTGCATTCCGCAGACATTGTGAACAAAGACTGTCTGAATCAAATGGTTTTGGCGATGCTAGATTTCAGCATTGAACCCCCCAATATAGCGCACGAGCAAACGGCGGAAGATGTTGCTGGTGCAGGCGTTGCCGCGCTGATTGGTGGCACAGCCTTTGTTTCCACTGCACCTTCCACTGTGGCTGCCCCCGCTACGGGGAACTTGCGTGCTCGAGAACCCAGCATGATTCTGCGCATGGTGACAGAAATGCAGGTACGACTTGGTTTTGTTCCCATGAACGAATCTTCACCATAGCTCACAATGGTGTCTTAGCCCAGGGTGGGTTCCAGTAATTTGGAGTTTTCCAGAGTCTTGTGGCGTGGCTTCAATGTTTGGTTTTGAAGCGAGTCTTCTGAAGTTTTCCTGTTTGGCTTCGGGGTCAGGTCGTCTTCGCAGTCTGGCTTTGGAGGGTTCTGAAATGTTCAAGATTGACATTGGGTTCGGGATTGGAGGATTCTTTCATATAGCGGATGCTGCCCAATACGCTGAATTTTTTGGAACAAACGAGGTGGATTTGGCCACCATAGTTCAGCTGTAAATGCACAAGTCCACGAGACATGGATAGTGATACTGATGTAATGTGATGTATGTCTTCATATCATGGACATTCATGGACATGTTTCTGACACTTAAAACTCTCAAGTAGCGTGCCAACCTTGGAAGTGGATATGAATGCCCCGGGATAGAACACATGTTTGAGAACATATAGTCCTCAAGAGTCCTCCATGGCAACATATCCCAAGTATATCCAAGTATGTCATGGATCGTGGGGACGATCTGCACGGTGCCACTGTTGATTTCCGAGGCCTCGGGAAGCCGCAGTTCTGCTTCCTCTTTGGGTCATGGCTTGGAGGCTGCGACTTGGGAGGACGGCGACGTCAAAGCTTTGACCAAGATGTCAACGGCGCTTCTTGAGTGGACCTATACCATAGGATACCTATGGACCTATGGAAATATCTGGAAATATATGAAAATTACATGAAATTACTCCAATGCTATGGGAATGGCTGGGTTAAAAGATATTCAAAAATCGTTTGGCATCATGGTGGATGGAAAGTTGTGCATGGACCGGGAACCTGACCCAACACCTGGTGTTTCCGCTGCTGGAGAAGGACCAGTTTCTTTTGATTTTAGAATATGGCTATGGGTCAATATTAACCAATCAAAAATGGCTTATAGTAACCAACCAAATCATAGGGAAAACAATGGCTAATGACCCACAGCCAAATGAAAGATAAGCGCTTATAACTTACAACTATCTGTGAAAGACACCTCCCATTTCCAATTGGAGCGACCAAGAAGGTAGATAAACAAGTCGACTCACAGCTGCTGAAAAGTTAGGCCATGCAGCTGGACTGAGGGGGGGCGCTAGCTTTCACTTCATGTTCCGTGCCGATGATGGAACTTCAAACCTCTCCAAGGTCCAACCATTCATAGCCATCCAACTCCCCAGATGATCCCTGATCAGCCGCATGCCAAAGGCACCCGTAGTGGTCGCCGGAGCCGCCCTTGCTTTGATGGGCCGCAAGGCGGGGGTTGGGTGCAGAAATCTCTGTTTTGAGTTCTTGGACTGCCATTGCTTGTACTTGCAGCACGCTGGAAATAAGATTCAAAATTTGGGCAGTGTTACGGGTGTTTGGTGCACACAAAATTCAAGAGTCTTTTTGAAACCAGGGACCTGTACCAGTCATTTCATGCTTCCTTTATAAATTGTACAAATCAAGGATCCGCTTTTTCGAGTCAAGATACTTCTTCAAGATAATTTTCGCCAGAAATTCTTAATTCAAGCATTGATTCCCATTCAAGATCATTCTTTGGCATTCTTTGGCTTTTCAGGGGATCATTTCTGGCTGTCCCAACACGGCTCCAACAGCCACAACTGGCAAGGCTGCAGCACCCAGCTCCCAGCAGGGGGTGGGGGCCCTTGCTGTTGCCGCTCCGCCTTGAACGGCTTTTTTTAGAAGATCTTCGGGTCATCTCATAGAAAAACAGGTCATGCAGTCATTACCCCCAATCATTCTAGATGATTATTCTAGTTATTCTAAAATATATTCTAGATGATCATTCTGGGATTATTACTTATTCTGGAGAGCCATCCTTCACTATTTAGGTTTCAAGGGCCTCATCATTGCTTGAAAGATTCGAAGTGAGAAAAGATATTAGGCTCCGAATTTCAGAATGTCTCTCAGACACTTGGTGTATCTTTGAGTTGTGGATTTGATTGCTGTAGATTTTTTGATTTAGGCAGTCAAAAGCTGCAATATCTCGGAAGACATTTTTTTTTTGCCAATTCTTGATGATGACATTTTCATTTGTTTGTCAAATTGCCAATGGTTTCACGCGCAATGAACAAGTGATAGAACGGAGTTCTCTTATTTTTCTCGACCGGCTTAGGTTGCAATGACAGCGTTTGAGAACGAGTTGGGGGTGCAAGCACCAGTTGGGTTCTGGGACCCCGTAGGTTGGGACGCTGACATGTGCAATGATTGTCTCCATGGGCTTCTTCTTTCACGTCACTGACTTCCACGTGATGAACAAGCATGTCTCATTGCAGTTGCAAGCCACTTCGGGAACCCTGTGGAGGTTTCACTGCCGATGGCGATGTGGCTGCTTTCAAAAGGCGCTGGTCTGTCGAATCACGAGTGGACGTAGTCAGTGAGTTCCGCCCCAGGCGCCGATCCGTCGAATTAAAGCATGGCCGAATCTGCATGATGGCGACCATGGGTGCCTCGATTATGTTCGCGGTATCTTCTCGATTCATCTCGATATTGGCAAGGAACTTGCAGGTTAATTGAAAGGTACATGCGATTGTAGAGTGATTGGATGATATCTATTGACTATTGATATCTGATGTTTGATGCCAGCATCATAGCTCCTTTCCAAGGATATATTACTCCGGAGATCACCGGCAAGCTGTTCAGGGCTTAAGATGCATGTGCAGGGTATGATTCTGCAGAGATGGAACGAGTTCAAGATCAGACTCCAGACTTTTCTATACTAGTCTTTTGTTTTCCAGCTCAACATCTCCTGCAGAGTCTTGTTTTTGTACGAGTGGGACTGTTGCTGATTTGAGGCCTGGATTTTTGTCTCCATCCGCAGGCCTCAAGTTTGCCGACGTTCCCAATGGACTTTCCGCTATCTCCAAGGTTCCAGTTGCAGGATGGGCTCAGATCGCTGCGTACTTCGGATTTGTCGAATTCAGCGGTGGCTTCGATGACTACAAGAGCGGCACCCCTGGTGACTACGGATTCAAGGTGCTGACTTCTTCGGATCCTGAGGAGAAATCCAAGAAGCTCTCAGCAGAACTTGCCAACGGTCGTTTGGCCATGATGGCGATCATCGGAATGTTCTTCCAGGAAGCCGCTAGAGAGATACTGAAAGAAGTCTTGTTTAATTCACTCGGGTATTCAACTGTACATCTTTTCTGTTGTTTTCAAGCAGTTTGGAGGTTGCAGTGGGGACTAAATGTGTGTACACAATCATACATGCATACACATGTACATGCATGCATGCATACATACAAACAAACAAACAAACAAATGTACATATATATATATATTTCTACATATATATATGTATATATATATAGAGTTATATATATATATGTGCATATATATATACATGATTACATTACATTTACCCTAAAATTCATTTCTTCACATTATATATTCTACATTACAATACAGTGTATACATTACATTGCAATACCTTGGTTACATTACACTACTCTACATTGATATTGCATTGCTTTTTGTTGCATTAACCCAAAAATTGAATTACATTACGTGCATTAGACTACTCGACATATTGGATTACATTACATGAAATTACATTGCATTAGATTACATTATGTTATGTTGCCACATAAACTACAGACATTACACACATTACATACATGACATACACTACATACATCACACGCATCACACACACACACTTTACATTACACTACACTACAATTCATTACGTTAAATTACGATACATTGAATTACCTTACCTTACCTTACATTACATTACATGAGATTAGATTACGTTACATACATTACATGACAATACATTTCATTGCACTACATTACATTACATACATTACGTACATAGCATATATGACAAACACTACATACAATACGTCATATCACATACAGTACATACATACACAGCATACGTTCCATACATGACATGCACTACATGCATAAGATACATTACATACATGGCTTGCGCGACATACACTGCATTATATACAGTACATACATTGCATTCATTACGTACATGACAGACATTACATGCAGAACATACATTACATATATTACGTACATTGCATACATTACATAAATGACATACATTATGTACATTACATACGTTACATACATTACATACATTACATACATTACATACACTGCATACATTACACATCACTAACATTATAATGCATTGATTACACTACATTACATTACATTACATTACAGGCTCTACGTACATTACATACATCACATACACTACATACATTACATACATTACACACACATTCAACATTTGTTCCATGCATAAGATACATAATATACATAACATACAGAACATGCATTACATACATAGCTAGCCTGGCATAGATAAAATACATTCTATGCATTGCATGCATGTCATACACTACCACATCATGTATGCACGTTAGATTACATACATTGCACCACACACGTTACATCACATACATTACGTGCATTACATACATTTCATTACATTTCATTACATTTCACTGCGTTTCATTGCATTTTATTACATTTCATTACATTTCATTACATTTGATTACATTACATTACATTTCATTACATTTCATTACATTTCATTACATTTCATTACATTTCATTACATTTCATTACATCTCATTACATTTCATTACATGTCATTACATTTGATTACATTTGATTACATTTGATTACATTTCATTACATTTCATTACATTGCATTACATTTCATTACATTTCATTACATTTCATTACATTTCATTACATTGCATTACATTGCATTACATTGCATTACATTGCATTACATGGCATGACATGTCATTACATTTCATCACATTTCATCACATTTCATCACATTTCATCACATTTCATCACATTTCATTACATTTCATTACATTTCATTGCATTTCATTACATTTCATTACATTTCATTACATTTCATTACATTTCATTACATTTCATTACATTTCATTACATTTCATTACATTTCATTACATTTCATTACATTTCATTACATGTCATTACATTTCATTACATTTCAGTACGTACATTACATACATTACATACATTCCATACATTACGTACGTTACATACATTACATACATTGCATACATATCTACATAGATATATACATACATATGTACATATATACATGCATACATTCATAAATAGCTTGCATGTGTACGCGTAGTTAGGATCCTCCACTCCCAAGCATGTTTTTTTTTTTGCAATTTCTTGAAATTTTGAACCCAAATAAGTGACCTCCTTCCTATTGCTATAAAGTTATACAATAGACGAACTACAAGAGATACAATACGTGGACTGGGATTCTTCGTATACTATATAATCAACATGTGCGACACTTTTTGCAGCCGTAGTACGTGCATGCACACAGTATCAGTACACTACAATCTTGACTTGTTTTCTGCTGCATTACATGCATAACACAAGCCAACATGACGGAATACAGCATAGCACAAACAATTTAGTCGAACAGGTAAGACCACAACGCAACTTATGATAAAATATCATATGATATGGCATCCACTCAAAGCAAATTGTAAGTTGAAAGCAAATGTGCATCTGTGGAGGACGGCTTGACCGGAAGCGCGTGGGGAGACTGGGCGAACTACACCGCTTCTCCTCTGCGAGCCTTTGAGAACGAGTTGGGTGCACAGGTGGAGAGTTGTGAACAGGTGATCACCGTGGTGGTTTTATAGGGTTTTGTAGAGGATATAACAACCTATGATAAACCTCTATAATGGTTGTTATTGGATTATAATGGGAGGATATAACAACCTATGATAGTGATTTTAATTGTTGGTGTGTTACTATAGATGATAACTGGATGATAACTCGGGGTACCCCTATGGCTTGAGAAACATCCATTTGTTGAAGAAAACATGCTGCGCAAATCTTTGTTGTGACGTTCGGTGACAGGCGCCTTTGGGCTTTTGGGATCCCTTGGGCCTTTCCTCCGACGGCGACCTGTACTCCTTCAAGAGACGTCGAAGCGTTGAATTCAAGCACGGAAGGATCTGCATGTTGGAACATTGTCTGAATATAATGCAACATATTTTCATGACCCATACCTTTAATAATTGTTCCAAGGTATAAACTACGGGTATGTGAGTAGGGGCGTTTAAGGTATAGTTCATAGATTTTCACTTTGCCTGTTTGAAGACACATGTAGAGCTGAATTGTCAGAACCTTTGTGTGACACTGCATGAACATGTGTCCCGCGTTTGCCATGATTCAGATCTTTCTTGATACACCTCCTTTGCTGAGGCAACCATGGGATACATCACCCCAGAGGCTGGGCTCGCTGCAGCTTTCAGACTGTCAAGCGATGCTTTCTGTTGCTGAGAGGTTGCCGGAAAGTTCCCTGGCTACTTGTCCCCATCCAACAAGTTGCTCTTCTCCGACATTCCAAATGGCCTTGGAGCTATTGCAAAGGCACATCATGTGCAAGTCACAGCGTATTCAATACATTACTTTTTCGGCAAGTCTGCATTCTGCTGAGAACGCAACACGTTTTGGTTCATCTATTTCATTTGTTTTCGTACTTTGGACTTTGAACATCGTTGAAACAGCACCAGATGGCCTGCAGGTCCCTTTGGCAGGATGGATTCAGATCTTTGGCTACGCTGCCTATTGTGAGATTTCCGCTGGCTACGATGCCGACATCACGAAGCGCACTCCTGGTGACATGGGATGGAACCCACCAATCTTCTCCGGAAACGATCCCGAGACAAAGACCCGGAGATTGAATGCAGAGCTTGCGAATGGGCGACTTGCAATGATGGCCACCATTGGCATGTTTTTCCAGGCGAGTTCAGCAGCAAATTCAACACGGCTTAGTTACGAAGCCTTACTTTGCACTTAAGATAGATCAAAAAGCCTCCTATCGACAATGAAAAGGTAGTTGTGGGGAATATATAATTCTCAAAGACCAAACATCAAGCAATCAAGCGGATTTCACACATGGGAGTCGCGCAAAAGGTCCTTACAAGTGTTTAGTATTTGACGACTTTTCATGTCATGGATACACGATTCGCACAAGTTGGTTTTCTAATTCTAATTTGTGTTTTTTTAACGATGAAAGTTTTTGAGAAAGTTAATTGTGTAACATATTGTCAAATGAAATTTAAATACGATGTGCGGAACTTCCGTGTTACGGATACTGTAATTGAATGGTAGTAAGATCACCAGTCAATTACATCAATCAAGTACATCACCAACCAATTACATCGCCAATCAATTGCATCACCAACCAATTTCATCACCAACCAATTACCTCACCAATCAATTAATGACAAAGTGTGATAGGCATGGTATTTGGTGTGACTGGAGCTGTTCTGGAACGGTTTAGGGCAATTTCAGGGCTATGACAGGTGATGTTGGAGAAGTGTTGGGTTTTGGTTTTGTGCGGAGGTTGTTTCGTTTGGTGCATCTGGAGCTGTTTTGGGATGGTTTTTCGCAATGGCAGGCTGTGACAGGTGATGTTGGAGAAGTGTTGGATCTTGGTTTTGTGTGACAGGTGTGGTGCTTTGGGCATGTTGATGTTCTTTTAAGTTGAGAAAATGGAGGAAGTCCAACGCGAAATGCAAGTTTGATCGATTTTAGGCATTAGACGGATCAGGAAACCTTGTGTTCTTGTGGAAGATGCTTTGCAAGACGTGGAAAAGTCAGCCCCCGGATCGGACCGGTGCGAGATGTTCTCGACGCGTCGGCTTGTGTTTGCATGCGGCAGGTGTGGTATTTGGTGCATCTGGAGCTGTTCTGGGATGGCTTTTCGCAATGGCAGGGCTGCGACAGGTGATCTTGAAGAAGTATTGGCTTGTCATTTTGCGTGGCCGGTGTGGTATTTTATTGGTGCATGTGGAGCTGTTCTGGGATCGCTCTTCGCAATGGCAGCGCTGTGACTGGTGATGTTGGATCAGTACAGTTATACCGCGCAGTATTTTGTAATGCTTTGTAGTGCCTTGTAGTATTTTGTAGCACATTGTACCTTGCAATATTTGGTGGCACCTTCTGGTGCCCTGTCGTAACTTGTAGTCCATTGTATTCCCTTGTTATACTTTGTAGTATCGTGTGGTACCTTGTAGCGCTTTGTACTTCGTTGCAATACCTTGTCATACCTTTTAACTCTTTGCAGTACTTTGTAGTACGTTGTAGTACCTTGTAGCGCTTGTAATACCTTGTCTTTCTTTGCAGTACTTTGTGCAGTGTTGAAGATCGTTGCGGTACATCGTTGTACGTTTTTATTTGTTGCGTTCTTGTGTGGTACGTTTTTGTTTGGTATGTTTTTGCGTGGTACATTTTCGCGTGGTAAGTTTTTGCGTGGCATGTTTTTTCGCCTCACCGGTTTTGCTTGGTGCATTTTTGCGTGCCGCATTTTTGTTCGGTACGTTTTTGTGTTGTTGTGTTGTGCGATTTTGTATAGTGCGTTTTGTGTGGTATGTCATGTTTTTGCGCGGAACGTTCTTGTGTGGTACCTTTTTTGTTTTGTTATGTTTTTTGCGCGGTGCGTTTTTTTGGTGCTGATTATTTTGGTTGTGCTGGTGACTTTCTTGTGGTGTTTTTTATTGGCGATTTCGTTGTGGCAGCCATTTTGCGGTCATGATGTTGTTGCACGGTGTCCTATATGCGCAAATGCGTTCCCTATAGGTTTTTAAGGTTGGAAGCGTTTGCCCCCGCCTCCTGCATGTACTAATTGTCAGATTTTGTAATAATAAATGCTTTTTCAGTGCCAGTCCAAGCTTTTGAGTTTCTGGGAAAATCTATCCAAGGCAGCGCACGCCCTGATGGATTCCCGATTTTTGAAAACATGTCGCGAAAATTTGGCGAAAATTTCGCAAGGAACGGGCAAAAGTAGAGATAGCAAAGCGCGCCCTCTTATAGCGAAAACCGTCCGGGGAGATCTTCAGATGGACAGATGAGAAGTGTGAAGAAAAGGTGAACTAAGACAAAAACATTGCTAACTTGAAGTTGTAGTGCTACGCTAGCACATTGTTACCCATGGCTGACATATTCACTTGTAGCATGCATATCAAGACAAGATGCGACCCCGCGGAAGTTAAACGTGGGTTTCGCGAAAGTATCGCGAAAAAAAATCTGGCAAAAAATGGCCACCCCAGGATCAACGAGTTTTGACCAACGCCCACATGCAAGTCAAAACAGTTGACGTGTGCAGGACGGCCTGACTGGAAGTGCATGGGGCGATTGGGCCAACTACACTGACTCACCATTGCGTGCATTCGAGAACGAACTCGGCGTGCAAGCTCCAGTGGGTTTCTGGGATCCCGCAGGAGACTGCGCCATGTTCTTTGCAGACATTGATTCGATGGAGACATTTGTAAGTCACAACATGTTTTGAAAACATTAGCGCATTAGATTTGTTTGAAGATGTTGCCATTTTGAACAGCCGGAAGGATTCACAGCTGATGGAAGTGTGGAAAATTTCAAGCGACGAAGACAAACTGAGCTTAAACATGGACGCATCTCGATGCTTGCTACAATGGGATACATCACGCCAGAGATCACAGGCGCGGTGTTTTTTTACATTTTTGATTTTTGTATTTGTGATTTGTTTTTACATGTTAATCACACATGAAGAAGTTTGAAATTTTGGCAAACAAATGAACACTTGGAACGTTTTTTTAACATCAAAAGTCAACACCGCCGAGGTAAATTCCCAGGGTATTTATCACCATCTGCCGGCTTGAAGTTCGCCGATGTGCCTAATGGTCTTGCAGCAATTTCCAAAGTGCCAGCAGCAGGTTGGGGCCAAATCCTGGCATACATGGCTTTCTGCGAGGTTTCCCAGGATCAGTCACCTGGAACTCCTGCTGCCGCTGGAGACTTCGGATTCAAGGTGCTGACTGCTTCTGATCCGGCGGAGAAGACTAAGAAGCTCAGTGCCGAGTTGGCTAACGGCAGGTTGGCCATGATGGCTATCATCGGCATGTTTTTCCAGGAAGCGACGTTGCAACAAATCAACACTGGTGGTATTCACATTTATTCACATTTATTTGCATGACGTAGATGACATACATGACACACACATGACATATGTGACATTTACTCCACTCACGCAACATACATGACACCTCATTGCATGCATTACACACATGACATCGATTACACATATTAGACAAATGACACACACATACATATATATATATTCGAACTAGATGCATTGAATAATTACATTTAACCCCATAACTTGCAATGCATGAATCCATGCCTACAGTCCTTTGCATTACATTACAACACAATACACTGCATCACTTCACTTGCGCACATATATACATGATCATACATGACTGCAGACATACATGACTACAGACGAACATGATTACAGACATACATGTCTACAGACGGCCTATATATGATATCATATATATATGCATACATCATATGATTCAATAATCCATGCACAGAATACATGCATTTTGTGCACACACGCACACCTTACATACACTACACAGTCGACATGCATTAAACACACACGGACAACACATGTAGACATATACAGATACACGTACAGATAGATAAATACATACGCGCAAATGCAGGGACATACATTTACATGCAGTTGCACGCAGACACCTAACACACTACCTACACTACATTTATTGCGTCAAATGGACTACACGTATTACATACATCACAGTCACCATGCAAATGAATGTACATACAGACAGTGCCCGCATACATACATGAAGACATGTACATGTGGACGGACGTAGCAGTGAACACCAGGATATTAAACATCATGACATTACATGCATTAGTTACACTGCCTACATTAAATGCATTTTACTCAGTTTGTACACAGCGGCCCTTTCAAAAACATCACATGCATGAAATGGATGACGCAAGAGATACCTACATACCTAATCCTACCGATCTACCTACCTGCCTACCTACAAAAACACACATGGACAAGAGTAAGCATATGCGTACATACGTACATATGTAATTATACTTTGCTTGACGACGCGTACATGCGTACATACATATGACAAAAGTACATCCATCACCATCAAATGGTACATGAGACTCTTTGGCAGTACCTTATGTTGCACTGCATTACGATGCGTAGAATGCATGGCAGTACATGGCATTGCATCACATTACATCGCGTTGGGTTTTATCAAATTACATTGGATCTCATTAGTGTAAAGTGCACTTCATTGCTTTACATTAATCTTGATTGTTAACCAACATAAATGCAAATGCAAACATTCTACTGCATTATGTAGTGAGAACACTGTGCCGACGGCCATATCCTCCTGAATTCGCCGAATCTCTTTTTGTCACATGTTGGTAAGTAGGTTTGGAGAAGTACACTCATGGTATTTGTATGGATATATAGATCTCCGATCTTGTGTGAAGGATTGTTCGATGTGATCAAAGTAAGTAAGTCGTTGTTTGCTTGTGGCATTCACATTTCTTTCATTGCATGACGTACATGACATACATGGCACATGACATATGTGACGTACACTCCACACGTGCGACATGCATGACACACACACACACACACACACTGCGCACGCCCACACATATGACACACACACACTACACCCATTGCATTACACTCATGACGTCGATTACCATATTAGACACTTGACACACACACACACGCGCGCACACGTGTACTCGAACTAGATGTATTGAATAATTACATTGAATCCCACAACTTGCAATGCATGCATGCATACAGTGCTTTGCATTACACTACAACACAATGCAATATATACATCACTTTTCTTGCACACATGTACGCATGATTGTACATGACTACAGACATACATGACTACAGACATAGATAACTACATACAGCCTATATATATATTTAAATATGATCCAATAATCCATGCGCACAATACACGCATTTCATGCACTACACAAATTGCATACATTACACAGTCGACATGCCTTACACACACATGTCATATATATCAAACTCAAGATGCATGAAACAAACAGTGGACCGCCCTGCCTGACATACATTCATGATTTCGAGACCTATTCACACACTTACACACTTGATTGCATACATACGGATATACGCAGGTACATACAACACACGTAGACATATACAGATACATGTACAGATAGATAAATACATACACGCAAATGCAGGGACATACATTTACATGCAGTTGCACGCAGACACCTAACACACTACCTACACTACATTTATTGCGTCAAATGGACTACACGTATTACATACATCACAGTCACCATGCAAATGAATGTACATACAGACAGTGCCCGCATACATACACAAAGACATGTACATGTGGACAGACACAGCAGTAAAAACCAGGATATAAACATCAATCCATTACATGGATTATTCACACTGCCTACCTTAAATCCATAAATCCATTACGCTTATTTTTTCCATGGCGCCCCTTTCAGACACATAACATGCGCGAAATGGATGGCGCAAGAGATACCTACCTACTTACCTACCTGCCTGCCTAGACACACACACAGACATGGACAAGGGTACGCATGTACATACATGCGTGCGTATGTGATTATATTGTACTCGTCAACACGTACATGTGTACGTACATATGACAAAGGCACATACACCACCCTTACAATAGACTGTTTGGCAGTACCATGCAGTACCTTACATTTCATTGCGTTCGGGGACGTGATGCTTCTCATGTGCACAGTCATGTGCTACTGCACCATGAGAAGGGCATGTATTGTAGCTAGTTAGTATATCTGCGAATCTATGACCATTTCATAGTGTTGCAGTACAATGCGTAGAATACATGGCGCTTCATGTATTTTCAGGTCATAACATTGCATCAGATTATATTGCATCGCGTTTGGTTACATCAAGTTACATTGGATCCCATCAGAGTGCAAAATTGCCTCCGATTCATTACACCTACCAATATACACGCAATTCATTGCAATTACTGCTTTGCGTCAGGAGGAATAATTTTTGCCGGAAAGGATGGGACACTCCAATATATCAGAATGAAGCGGATCACATCTAAGGTCCGTTTTGTGTGGCCTGCGTGGCGGATCGACTCATCACGTCGTTTTTTAAATTTCTAAACTGTTTAAGCTCAAAGCAATGGCCCGTGGTCCGTCAAAAAAGGTAGGTGACTTGTAGGAGTCTAGGGGGAAAGGGTCGCGCAACACCGAAGAGGAAACAAATTGCCAAGGTGGAGCATGCAGTGATAGCAGAGTCGAGGTCAAATGCCCCTAGATCAATCTGAATGTGAACAAATTGGATGTCAAGATTTTGTCACATGTCGGCGCATAGATTGGGAAAATTACATTTATGCCTTTGTGGCGATAGATCCCCGATCTTGCGTTGACCTATTTTATTTGCGTGAAGGATTTTGAAGGGCTGCTTGATGTGATAGAGGTAAGTCGTTGGTTCAAAAATGCAAGAATGTTCTCAGCAGCTGTTCATCAAAGACTCTTACCAAGGGTGGTCGAAAAACACAACGCAATAGGATCATTTCGGGGTGAATTCCAGAATCATATGTGTGAGTCCGCAGAAGGGCTCTGTAAGGAGTTTAGTTTTCGGCGGCTTTTCATGCCACGAAGTTTTGGTTCGCGAAAGTTGTTTCTTCAAATTGGCTGAAACATTGTTTCTGGTGAAAACGTTTTGCGAAAAAGTGTATGACATATTGTAATGATGCTCGGCACGGATCGCAGCCTCTAGCAGGCGCTGAGAGGAACGGAACAGGTTTTGCTCGTAGCTACTGAGGTGGCTGTTCCGGCCAATGTGATTCAAATCCCCCGGTTGATCGGACTGTGGCACGGGGGTGCCCAACAACCAGTCGCTTCGGAAGCCAATAGCTACCCTGTGAGCGGTCCTTGGCCGTCGCAGAATCTTTCTCCAGAAGCTGCCGCTTTTGTACAGATGCCACGTTTACATGAAGCCCATGGACGCAAGGCGAATAGAGATCGTCATATGTAACGGTCTAATCGGCAGCGCGCTGTTAATGATACTTTACATGTTTGTACTCTCAATACCCAAGGTATGAGATGGGATCAGTTGGATCACAAACACCGTCTACAGCAGCTCGTCTTTGCTAGTCGTCAGTATGCCTGCGTGGGATATAATTCCGTTGACCGAGCTCCGCCGCGCACCAGATGCGTCAGAAGAACTGCAAATAGTCTATATTGATGAGTTTCTTCTGAGTCAAAGAGGTCGGGTCTGTTTTTTGCTCCCTTTCCATATCAGACAGTTGTGGTTAAACCAGGGCACTCCATGGAAAGCGCAGAACTCACATCATCTCACATTGTTTTTCAACATTTTGCGCAAGACATTTGCCGCCGCCACAGTGTACATTCCTAGCGGCCATGCTGCCATACGAAGGGCCCATCGAGCCATTATATACCAACAATCCCTTGAGCGCCACCAAGCAGTAGCTCGCTCGAAGATTTGGCGGTTTGCAACTTTGAGGCCGGGACTGGAAAGGTCGCGCAGGCAGAGACCCCGACATCGCTCTGACAAGCTCACACGGGCACTGCGCGCCAAGACTGCGCAGTCAGGCCTCGAAGAACGCAAATGGCTTGCGTTAACCTCGCTGCAGTGCATAGACCAATTCTTTAAGGTTGGACATAGAGGCGCGTGGAGACACCCCGGTACCAAAGCCTGGTACGAGTTGAATTTTTTGTGGAGACGATCCGCTCTTGAAACAAACAAACCCAAAGCCTTCGCACTTTAACCTGAGGGATAAGTGGTCATCGTGCCAAACAGATTTTGTTACACCTCCCAAATCCCCTTTACAGATCTTTACAGTTCATGCTCCACGCATCCAATATGAACTTCTTAGAGGCCCTTCCAAAGATGCACAGCGCCGCGTGGTGATTTTCAAAGGGCAGTTCATTTGCAGTTGCAAGAGTTGTTTCGTCAACACCAGTGGCCCCTCTCTTCTCCCTCGCCCGGCTGTTCCTCCACTAGTTCACCCAAAGACTACACAATGACCATTTACACGGACTGATCATGTGATAATCATAATTCTCGCAGAGGTCCTCGGCCACTTGCCGGCTTGGGCATTGCCCTAGATAAGCGCACTAGTTGGGAAGACTATTTTGGGCCAGTGATTTACAACAAGAATCGCCCAGACTACATGCCCGCGTGCGTGGGTACCACTTTAAAGTTGCCGAAATGTGTGCAACTGGCCACGCCATGACCTACTTACTGCTGCCTGATCAAAGCCGTTCCCCAGTGCGTGCTCGATATGGACCAACATACGCAAAGGAGACACATGACGCACGCGTATTGTATACTCGAACTAGATGTATTGAATAATTGCGTGGAATCCCATAACTTGCAATGCATGCATGCATGCAGTGCTTTGCGTTACGCTACAACACAAGGCAATATATACATCGCTTTACTTGCGCGTGTACGCGTGATCATACATGACTACAGACATACATGACTACATAGATTCGCCTATATATATTTATATATCTAGTAAAAGTTTTTTCCGATATCATATATATATATATTTTTTTTGAAAATCAATATTTATATATATATAGATATTAAATTTGGCCGCATATATATATATATATATATCTACAAACATAAAATGATCCAAAATTCCTTGGGCACAATACACGCATTTCATGCACTACGCGCATTACATACATTACGGGGTCGACATGCAGCGCACGCGCGCATGGCATATGTTTCAATCTCTCGATCCGCGGAGCAAACATGTGGCCTCCCCGCCTGAAATACATTCATGATTGCGAGGCGTGTGCGCACACAAACTTACAAACTCGCGTGCAGATAGTTAAATGCAAACACGCAAATATAGGGACATACATTTGTATGCAGTTGCGCGCAGACACTTAGCGCGCTACTTACATTACATTTGTTGCGTCAAATGGACTACGCGTATTGCATACATCGCAGACACCATGCAAACGAACGCACATACGCAAAGTGCCCGCGCGCATACATGAAGACATGTACATGTGGACAGACGTAGCAGTGAACGCCAGGATATGAAACATCGTGCAAGTACATGCGTTAGTTACACTGCCTACATTAAATTCAGTACACTCAGTTTTTTCCGGGCATCCCTTTCAGACACATAACATGCGTGAGACGGATGACGCAAGAGCTACCTACCTACTTACCTACCTGCCTGTCTACTCGCGCGCAAACACGGACAAGGGTACGCGTGTACGGACATGCTTGTGTATGTGACTTTGTTGTACTCGTCAACACGTACATGCGTACGTACATATGACAAAGGCACATACATCACCATTACATTAGACTGTTTGGCAGTACCATGTAGTACCTTACATTTCATTGCGCGCGTGGACGTGACGCTTCTCATGCGCGCAGTCATGTGCTACTGCGCCATGAGAAGGGCATGTATTGTAGCTAGCTAGTATATCTGCGAATCTATGACCATTTCATAGTGTTGCAGTACAATGCGTAGAAAACATGGCGCTTGATGTATTTTCATGTCATCACATTGCATCCGAATATATTGCATCGCGTTTGGTTACGTCAAGTTACATTGGATCCCATCAGAGTGCAGCGTTGCCTTGCGTTCAGTACACCTACCAATGTACGCGCAATTGATAGCAACTGCGACCGTTGTACTTCCTTGCGTCAGCAGGAATAATTTTCCCCGGAAAGGATGGGACGCCCCAACATATCAGAATGAAGCGGATCACACTTAAGGTCCGTTTTGTGTGGCCTGCGTGGCGGATCGACTCCTCACCCTGCGCTATATATCCCTCTATATTTTAAGCTGAAAGCAGTGACCCGTGGTCCGTCAAAAAAGGTAGGTGACTTGTAGGAGTCTAGGGGGAAAGGGTCGCGCAACACCGAAGAGGAAACAAATTGCCAAGGTGGAGCATGCAGTGATAGCAGAGTCGAGGTCAAATGCCTTTAGATCAATCTGAATGTGAACAAATCAGACGTCAAGATTTTGTCTCGGCGCGTAGATTGGGAAAATTACATTTATGCCTTTGTGGCGATAGATCCCCGATCTTGCGTTGACCTATTTTATTTGCGTGAAGGATTTTGAAGGGCTGCTTGATGTGATAGAGGTAAGTCGTTGGTTCAAAAATGCAAGAATGTTCTCAGCAGCTGTTCATCAAAGACTCTTACCAAGAGTGGTCGAAAAACACAACGCAATAGGATCATTTCGGGGTGAATTCCAGAATCATATGTGTGAGTCTGCAGAAAAGTCCTGTAAGGAGTTTAGTTTTCGACGGCTTTTCATGTCGCGAATCTTTGGTTCGCGAAAATTGGTTTTTTCGATTTCGCTGAAAACATTTTTTTGAAACAATTGTTTCTGGTGAAAACGTTTTGCGAAAAAGTGTATGACATATTGTAAGAACACATATTTCTGAGTGCCACCCCAAACTTTTGCGTGGTACAGGTTCCCCTGAGGGAAGGCAATCCAAGGCAACGCAAACCTTGATGGATGACGAACGTTTGGAAACATGGCGCGCAAATTTGATGAAAATTTCGCGAGCGCCGGAGCGAAAACAAGGATAGCAAAGCGCGCCCTCCTATTTAGCGAAAAACGTTCGGGGAGATCCTGAGATGGACAGGTGAGATGTGAGAAGAAAAGGTGAGCAAAGACAGTGCGAAATTTAACCCCGGGAAAATCAAACATGGAAAGGTTTTAGGGCGGAAGTATCAAAGGTTGTAGATCAACGAACATGTCAACTGCAATCGGCTTCTCAAGCTCCCACTTGACGCAAAGATCATTGCTGGTTGAACGGTTTGCAGGACGGCCTGACTGGAAGTGCGTGGGGCGATTGGGCCAACTACACCGCTTCACCATTGCGTGCATTCGAAAACGAACTTGGCGTGCAAGCTCCAGTGGGTTTCTGGGACCCCGCAGGAGACTGAACCGTGTTTTTTGCAGACATTGATTCGATGGATGCATTTGTAAGTCACATCATGGTTTGAAAACATTAGCACATTAGATTTGTTTGAAGATGTTGTCATTTTGAACGGCCGGAAGGATTCACAGCTGATGGAAGTGTGGAAAATTTCAAGCGACGAAGACAAACTGAGCTTAAACATGGACGCATCTCGATGCTTGCTACAATGGGATACATCACGCCAGAGATCACAGGCGCGGTGTTTTTTTATCCAGGGACGAAAGCACACAGCCCTTCACGTGGGCGTCCCTGGATAACCTTAGCATGATGAAAATGTTTGTGATGTGGGATGGTGTCTTATGGAGCTAAGGGCCAACCCAATCCGGTTCCTACGGGTCCGGCGCGTCTCCAGCGTTCTGGGTTTTGAGGGCTGGGTGTCCAGAGGCTGTGGGGAGACCGGGAGTGTGCGACCCTTTCGGCTTTAACGCTCAAGGGACGTTGGGCTGCCCCCCGTGGGTGGCCTTTCCCTATGAGTCGCCGTCGGGGGGAAAGCGACGTAACTGACCCGCACGTTGCTTTTTTAGCTAGGACTGGTTGTGCTCCTTTGGGTTTGGTTTGTCTGGCTCCTGGGTCCTACGGTGTCATCCTTTCGGGCGACATATTGGACTGGTTGTTTTATATTCAGGAAATTTCATGTGGGAACTGATGGTGGGTTGATTGGCCACAGCACCGGTTGACGGCCATGCGCTAGTCACACAAACCGGAGACTCCCAGGTGGACGTCTTACAGGCAGCTATATGCTGGTCTGAATGTGGCAAGGGTTCGGGTGGTCGCTTTTGTGTTTCTATTGGTTCGATACTAGTGCTTCGTATAGGGGCCATGATCCGCTTGTTGTTGGTTTGATAGCGAGTCCACCAAGTTTCCATGCCCGGGATGATCGGTGCGCCCTGGTTGAACCCTTTGGTTTGTCTGTGGCTGGTTCTTGATCAACGGCTACCTCCACCGCGTCTCCTTGCTTGCTTGCGGTGTTTTTATTTTTTACATTTTTGATTTTTGTATTTTTGATTTGTTTTAACATGTTGATCACGCATGAAGAAGTTTGAAATTTTAGCAAACACATGAGCAGTTGAAATGTTTTCAAACATCAAAACTCAACACCACCGAGGTAAATTCCCAGGGTATTTATCACCATCTGCCGGCTTGAAGTTCGCCGATGTGCCTAATGGTCTTGCAGCAATTTCCAAAGTGCCAGCAGCAGGTTGGGGCCAAATCTTGGCATACATGGCTTTCTGCGAGGTTTCCCAGGATCAGTCACCTGGAACTCCTGCTGCCGCTGGAGACTTCGGATTCAAGGTGTGTCTGGCTCCTGGGTCCTACGGTGTCATCCTTTCGGGCGACATATTGGACTGGTTGTTTTATATTCAGGAAATTTCATGTGGGAACTGACGACGGATTGATTGGCCACAACACCGGTTGACGGCCATGCGCTAGTCACACAAACCGGAAACTCCCAAGTGGACGTCTTGCAGGCAGCTATATGCTAGTCTGAATGTGGCAAGGGTTGGTGTTTTCGCTTTTGCGTTTCTATCGGTTCGATGCCAGACTTCGTATAGATGCCATGATCCGAGTGTTGTCGGTTTGATAAAGAGTTCACCAAGCTTCCATGCCCGGGATGATCGGTGCGCCCTGGTTGAACCCTGTGGTTTGTTTGTGGTTGGTTCTTGATCAATGGCTACCTCCACCGCGTCTCCTTGCTTGCTTGCGGTGTTTTTATTTTTTACATTTTTGATTTTTGTATTTTTGATTTGTTTTAACATGTTGATCACGCATGAAGAAGTTTGAAATTTTAGCAAACACATGAGCAGTTGAAATGTTTTCAAACATCAAAACTCAACACCACCGAGGTAAATTCCCAGGGTATTTATCACCATCTGCCGGCTTGAAGTTCGCCGATGTGCCTAATGGTCTTGCAGCAATTTCCAAAGTGCCAGCAGCAGGTTGGGGCCAAATCCTGGCATACATGGCTTTCTGCGAGGTTTCCCAGGATCAGTCACCTGGAACTCCTGCTGCCGCTGGAGACTTCGGATTCAAGGTGCTGACTGCTTCTGATCCGGCAGAGAAGACTAAGAAGCTCAGTGCCGAGTTGGCTAACGGCAGGTTGGCCATGATGGCTATTATCGGCATGTTCTTCCAGGAAACGACGTTGCAACAAATCAACACTGGTTGTATTCACATTTATTTACATGATGTACATGACATACATGACACACACATGACATATGTGACATTTCCTCCACCCACGCAACATACATGACACCTCATTGCATGCATTACACATATGACATCGATTACACATATTAGACACATGACACACACACACATATATATATATATATATTCGAACTAGATGCATTGAATAATTACATTTAACCCCATAACTTGCAATGCATGAATCCATGCCTGCAGTCCTTTGCATTACATTACAACACAATACACTACATCACTTCACTTGCTCACATATATACATGATCATACATGACTGCAGACATACACGACTACAGACATACAGGATTACAGACATGCATGACTAGATATAGCCTATATATGATATCATATTTATAGATATACATACATCATATGAATCAATAATCCATGCACAGAATACATGCATTTCATGCACGCACTCACACATTACATACATTACACAGTCGACATGCATTACACACACACACATGGACAGCACATGCAGACATATACAGATGCACGTACAGATTGATAAATGCGTACACGCAAATGCAGGGACATACATTTACATGCAGTTGCACGCAGTCACTTAAGACACTGCCTACACTACATTTATTGCATGAACTACATGTATTACATACATCACAGACACCATGCAAATGAATGTACATACAGGCAGTGCCGGCATACATACATAAAGACATGTACATGTGGACAGACATAGCCGCAAACACCAGGATATTAAACATCATTACATTGCATGGATTAGTTCCACTGCCTGCATTGAATCCATTTCGCACAGTTTGTACATGGCGCCCCTTTCAAGTACATCACATGCATTAAATGGATGGCGCAACAGATACCTACCTACCTAATCCTGCCTATCTACCTACATGCCTAGCAACATAAACACACATGGACAAGAGTACGGATGTACGCACATACGTACACATGTAATTATACTTTACTTGACAACACGTACATGCGTACATACATATGACACAGGCACATCCATCACCATTACATGAGACTCTTTGGCAGTACCCTATGTTGCACTGCAATACAATGCGTAGGATGCATGGCACTACATGGCATTGCATCGCATTACGTCGCGTTGGATTTCTATCAAGGTAACATTGGATCTAATTGGGGTAAAGTGTACTTCATTGCTTTACATTCATGTTAACTGTTAACCAACATAAATGCAAATCCAAACATTCTACTGCATAATGTAGTGACAACACTGTCAAAGTCAAATGTCAGTAGATCAATCTAAATGATCTAAACATATGTTGATCTAGATGTCAATATTTTGTCACATGTTGGTACGTGGGTTTGCAGAATTACACTCATGGACACTCATGGTATTTTTTTACAGATTAGATCTCCGATCTTGTGTGAAGGATTGTTCGATGTGATCAAAGTAAGTAAGTCGTTGTTTGCTTGCGGTATTCAAATTTAATTGCACGACGTACATGAGATACATGGCACACATGAAATATGTGACATATGCTCTACACGCGCGACATACATGACACACACACACATATCACACACACACACACTACACCCATTGCATGCATTACACACATGACATCGATTACACATATTAGACACATGACACACACACATACTGTATACTCGAACTAGATGTATTGAATAATTACATTGAATCCCATCACTTGCAATGCATGCATGCATACAGTGCTTCGCATTACACTACAACACAAGGCAATATATACATCACTTTACTTGTACACACGTACACATGATCATACATGACTACTGACATACATGACTACAGACTTATATGACTACAGACATACATGACTACATGCAGCCTATATATAAATATATATATATATATTTCATGCACTGCACACACTACATACATTACACATTCGACATGCATTACACACACATGGCATATATTTCAAACCCTAGATCCACGAAACAAAAATTGGACCCCTGCCTGAAATAGATTGATGATCTGGAGACGTATACACACACACTTACACACTCAATCGCATACGTGTGGATATACATACAACACACGTAGACATATACAGATACATGTACAGATAGATAAATACATACACGCAAATATAGGTACGTACATTTACATGCGCAGACACTTAACACACTACCTACACTACATTTATTGCATCAAATGGACTACACGTATTACTGTACATACATCGCAGACACCATGCAAATGAATGTACATACAGACAGTGTCCGCATACTTACATGAAGACATGTACATGTGGACAGACGTAGCAGTGAACACCAGGATATTAAACATCATGCAAGTACATGCATTAGTTACACTGCCTACATTAGATTCATTGCACTCAGTTTTTTCTGGCATCCCTTTCAGACACATCACATGCATGAAATGGATGACACACGAGATACCTACCTACATACCTGCCTGCCTGCCTCTACACACACAAACATGGACAAGGGTACGCATGTACGTACATACGTGCGTATGTGATTATATTGTACTCGTCAACACGTACATGCGTACGTACATATGACAAAGGCACATACACCACCCTTACAATAGACTGTTTGGCAGTACCATGCAGTACCTTACATTTCATTGCGCTCGTGGACGTGATGCTTCTCATGTGCTACTGCGCCATGAGAAGGGCATGTATTGTAGCTAGTTAGTATATCTGTGAATCTACAACCATTTCATTGTGTTTCATTCCAATGCGTAGAATACATGGCACTTCATGTATCTTCATGTCATAACATTGCGTCAGATTATAGTGCATCGCGTTTGGTTACAGTACATCAAGTTGTATTGGATCCCATCAGTGTGCAGCATTGCCCTGCATTCAGTACACCTACCAATATACGATCGCAATTGCAACCATTCTACTGCCTTGCGTCAGCAG
>VSDK01014227.1:192043-268577 GCA_009767595.1 Symbiodinium kawagutii
GGAATAATTTTCCCCGGAAAGGATGGGACACCCCAACATATCAGAATGAAGCGGATCACACTTCAGGTCCGTTTTGTGTGGCCTGCGTGGCGGATCGACTCATCACCCCGCGCTATAAATTTCTAGATTGTTTAAGCTCAAAGCAGTGGCCCGTTGTCCGTAAAAAAGGGTAGGTGACTTGTAGGAGTCTAGGGGGAAAGGGTCGCACAACACCCAAGAGGCAACAAATTGCCTTGGTGGAGCATGCAGTGATAGCAGAGTCGAGGTCAAATGCCCCTAGATCAATCTGAATGTGAACAAATTAGATGTCAATATTTTGTCACATGTCGGCGCGTAGATTGGGAAAACTATACTTATGCCTTTGTGCCGGTAGATCCCCGATCTTGCGTTGACCTATTTTATTTGCGTGAAGGATTTTGAAGGACTGCTTGATGTGATAGAGGCAAGGCGTTGGTTCAAAAATGCAAGAATGTTCTCAGCAGCAAGCAGTTCAGCAAAGACTCTTACCAAGGGTGGTCGAAAAACACAGCGCAATATAGGATCATTTCGGGGTGAATTCCAGAATCATATGTGTGAGTCTGCAGAAAAGTCCTGTAAGGAGTTTAGTTTTCGACCGCTCTTTATGTCGCGAATCTCGCTCTTCATGTCGCGAATCTTTGGTTCGCGAAAGTTGGTTCTTCGATTTCGCTGAAAACATTGTTTCTGGTGAAAAAGTTTTGGGAAAAGTGTATGACATATTGTAAGAACGCATATTTCTGAGTGCCGCTCCAAACTTTTGAGTGGTACAGGTCCCTCTGAGGGAAGGCAATCCAAGGCAACGCAAACCTTGATGGATGATTAACGTTTGGAAACATGTCACGCAAGTTTTGTGAAAGTTTCGCGAACGAAAACGAGGATAGCAAAGCGCGCCCCCTATTGAGCGAAAACACCTCCGGGGAGATCCTGAGATGGACAGGTGAGATGTGAGAAGAAAAGGTGAGCAAAGACAGTGCAAAACTTGACCCCGGGAAAATCAAACATGGAGATTGCAAAAATTTCGCAATTTTTTTTCTGGCGGAAGTGGCTATTCCCGGATCAAGGTTGTAGATTAACGCCCATGTCAATCGCAATCGGCTTGCCAAGCCCCCTTTTGACACAAGGATCATTGCTCTTTTAGCGGTTGGCAGGACGGCCTGACTGGAAGTGCGTGGGGCGATTGGGCCAACTACACCGCTTCACCATTGCGTGCATTCGAGAACGAGCTTGGCGTGCAAGCTCCAGTGGGTTTCTGGGACCCCGCAGGAGACTGAACCATGTTTTTTGCAGACATTGATTCGATGGATACATTTGTAAGTCACATCATGGTTTGAAAACATTAGCACATTAGATTTGTTTGAAGATGTTGCCATTTTGAACGGCCGGAAGGATTCACAGCTGATGGAAGTGTGGAAAATTTCAAGCGACGAAGACAAACTGAGCTTAAGCATGGACGCATCTCGATGCTTGCTACAATGGGATACATCACGCCAGAGATCACAGGCGCGGTGTTTTTTTTTTACATTTTTGATTTTTGTATTTGTGATTTGTTTTTACATGTTGATCACGCATGAAGAAGTTTGAAATTTTAGCAAACACATGAACAGTTGAAATGTTTTCAAACATCAAAACTCAACACCACCGAGGTAAATTCCCAGGGTATTTATCACCATCTGCCGGCTTGAAGTTCGCCGATGTGCCTAATGGTCTTGCAGCAATTTCCAAAGTGCCAGCAGCAGGTTGGGGCCAAATCCTGGCATACATGGCTTTCTGCGAGGTTTCCCAGGATCAGTCACCTGGAACTCCTGCTGCCGCTGGAGACTTCGGATTCAAGGTGCTGACTGCTTCTGATCCGGCAGAGAAGACTAAGAAGCTCAGTGCCGAGTTGGCTAACGGCAGGTTGGCCATGATGGCTATTATCGGCATGTTCTTCCAGGAAACGACGTTGCAACAAATCAACACTGGTGGTATTCACATTTATTTACATGAAGTACATGACATACATGACACACACATGACATATGTGACATTTCCTCCACCCACGCAACATACATGACACCTCATTGCATGCATTACACACATGACATCGAGTACACATATTAGACACATATTCGAACTAGATGCATTGAATGATGGCATTTAACCCCATAACTTGCAATGCATGCATGCATACATTACTTTGCACTACATTACAACACAATACACTGCTTTACTTTACTTGCACGCATGTATGCATGATCATACATGACTGCAGATATACAGACATGACTACAGACATACATGACTACAGACATGCATGATTACAGACATACATGACTACATACAGCCTATATTTACATCATATGATTCAACAATCCATGCGCACAATACACACATTTCATGCACTACGCACATTGCATGCATCACACAGTCGACATGCATTACACACACATGGCACATATCACAAACTTTAGATCCATGAAACAAAGATTGGATTGCCCTTCATGAAATACATTCATGATTTAGAGACGCATACACACACACACACACTTACACACTACATCACAGACACCATGCAAATGAATGTACATACAGGCAGTGCCCTCAAACATACATAAAGACATGTACATGTGGACAGACATAGCCACAAACACCAGGATATTAAACATCATTCTATTCCATGGATTAGTTACACTGCCTGCATTGAATCCATTACGCACAGTTTGTACATGGTGCCCCTTTCAAACACATCACATCTATGAAATTGATGGCACAAGAGATACCTACCTACCTAATCCTACCTATCTACCTACCTGCCTACCAACATAAACACGACATGGACAAGAGTACGCATGTACGTACATACGTACGTATGTAATTATACTTTACTTGACAACACGTACATGCGTACATAGATATGACAAAGGTACATCCATCACCATTACATGAGTCTCTTTGGCAGTACCCTATGTTGCACTGCATTACAATGCGTAGATTGCATGGCACTCCATGGCATTGCATCACATTATATCGCGTTGGGTTTCGTCAAGTTACATTGGATCTGATTAGTGTAAAGTGCACTTCATTGCTTTACATTAATCTTAACTGTCAACCAACATAAATGCATATGCAAAAATTCTACTGCATTATGTAGTGACAACACTGTCAAGGTCAAATGTCAGTAGATCAATCTAAATGATCTAAACATATGTTGATCTAGATGTCAATATTTTGTCACCTGTTGGTAAGTGGGTTTGCAGAATTACACTCATGGATGCTCATGGTATTTTTTTACAGATATAGATCTCCGATCTTGTGTGAAGGATTGTTCGATGTGATCAAAGTAAGTAAGTCGTTGTTTGCTGGTGGTATTCAAATCTAATTGCACGACGCACATGAGATACATGGCACACATGACATGTGTGACATATACTCCACACACGCGACATACATGACACACACACACATCGCACACACATACCACACACACACACACTACACCCATTGCATGCATAACACACATGACATCGATTAGACATATTAGACACATGACGCACACACACGTACTATATACTCAACTAGATGTATTGAATAATTACATGGAATCCCATCACTCGCAATGCATGCATGCATGCATGCATACAGTGCTTCGCGTTACACTACAACACAAGGCATTTTTTTTGTATCACTTTACTTGCACACGTGCACACATGATCATACATGTCTACAGACATACATGACTACAGACACTACATACAGCCTATATGTATATATACAATTATACAGTATACATAATATGATCCAATAATCCATGCACACAATACACGCACTTCATGCACTACACACATTGCATACATCACACAGTCGACATGCGTTACACACACATGGCATGTTTTGCAAACTCTAGATCCATGAAACAAACATTGGACCGCCCTGCCTGAAATAGATTCATGATTTCGAGACCTATTCACACACACACACACTTACACACTCGATTTCATACATACGGATATACACAGGTACACACAACACACGTAGACATATACAGATACACGTACAGATAGAAATTTTCATACGCGCAAATATGCGGACATACATTTACATGAGGTTGCGCGCAGACACTTAATACACTACCTACACTACATTTATTGCATCAAACGGACTACACGTATACATACATCGCAGACACCATGCAAACGAACGTACCTACAGACAGTGCCCGCATACATACATGAAGACATGTACAGGTGGACAGACGTAGCAGTGAACACCAGGATATGAAGCATCATTCAAAATATGTTACATTGATTAGTTACACTGCCTGCATTAAATCCATTACGGACAGTTTGTATATGGCGCCCCTTTCAAACACATCACATGCATGAAATGGATGACACACGAGATACCTACCTACATACCTACCTGCCTGCCTACACACACACACACAGGCACAAACATGGACAAGGGTACGCATGTACGTACATACGTGCGTATGTGATTATATTGTACTCGTCAACACGTACATGCGTACGTACATATGACAAAGGCACATACACCACCCTTACAATAGACTGTTTGGCAGTACCATGCAGTACCTTACATTTCATTGCGCTCGTGGACGTGATGCTTCTCATGTGCTACTGCGCCATGAGAAGGGCATGTATTGTAGCTAGTTAGTATATCTGTGAATCTACAACCATTTCATTGTGTTTCATTCCAATGCGTAGAATACATGGCACTTCATGTATCTTCATGTCATAACATTGCATCAGATTATATTGCATCGCGTTTGGTTACATCAAGTTGAATTGGATCCCATCAGTGTGCAGGATTGCATTGCATTCAGTACTCCTAACAATTTAAAACACGCAATTGATTGCAGTTGCAACCATTCTACTGCTTTGCGTCAGTGGAATAATTTTTGCCGGAAAGCATGGGACACTCCAACATATCAGAATGAAGCGGATCACATATAAAATACGTTTTGTGTGGCCTGCGTGGCGGATCGACTCATCACCCCGCTTTATACATATCTAGATTGTTTAAGCTCAAAGCAGTGGCTCGTGGTCTGTAAGACAGGGTAGGTGACTTGTAGGAGTCTAGGGGGAAAGGGCCGCGCAACACCCTAAAGGAAACAAATCGCCTTGGTGGAGCATGCAGTGATAGCAGGGTTGAGGCCAGATTCCCGTAGATCAATCTGAATGTGAACAAATTAGATGTCAATATTTTGTCACATGTCGGCGCGTAGATTGGGAAAACTATACTTATGCCTTTGTGCTGGTAGATCCCCGATCTTGCGTTGACTTATGTCATTTGCGTGAAGGATAATGAAGGATTGCTTGATGTGATAGAGGTAAATCGTTGATTCAAAAATGCAAGAATGTTTTCAGCACCTTGGTGGAAAAACGCAACGCAATAGGTCATCTCGGGATGAATTCCAGACTCATATGTGTGAGTCCGCAGAAGGGCTTTGAAAGGAGTTTAGCTTTCGACGGCTTTTCATGTCACGAAGCTTTGCTTCGCGAAAGTTGGTTCTTCAAATTCGTAGAAATATTTTTTTCTGGTCCACTTGTTTTGCGAAAAAGTGTATGTGTATTGCAAGAACAAATATTTCTGAGTGCCACTCCACACTTTTGAGTGGTACAGGTACCCCTCTGGGAAGACAATCCAACGCAATGCAAACCTTAATGGATGACTAACGTTTGGAAACATGTCGCGCAAGTTTGGTGAAAGTTTCGCGAAGGCCGGGGCGAAAACAAGGATAGCAAAGCGCGCCTTCCTGTTTAGCGAAAAACCGTTTGGGGAGATCCTGAGATGGACAGGTGAGATGTGAGAAGAAAAAGTGAGCAAAGGCAGGACAAAATTTAATTCCGGGAAAATCAAAGATGGAGATCGAGGAAAATTCGCAAACTGTTTTGGGCGGAAGTGGTTATTCCCGGATGTCAATCGCAATCGGCTTACCGAGCTCCCACTTGGCGCAAAGATCATTGCTGGTTAAACGGTTTGCAGGACGGCCTGACTGGAAGTGCATGGGGCGATTGGGCCAACTACACCGCTTCACCATTGCGTGCATTCGAGAACGAACTTGGCGTGCAAGCTCCAGTGGGTTTCTGGGACCCCGCAGGAGACTGCACCATGTTATTTGCAGACATTGATTCGATGGATACATTTGTAAGTCACATCATGTTTTGAAAACATTAGCACATTAGATTTGTTTGAAGATGTTGTCATTTTGAACGGCCGGAAGGATTCACAGCTGATGGAAGTGTGGAAAATTTCAAGCGACGAAGACAAACTGAACTTAAGCATGGACGCATCTCGATGCTTGCCACAATGGGATACATCACGCCAGAGATCACAGGCGCGGTGTTTTTTTTTACATTTTTGATTTTTGTATTTGTGATTTGTTTTTACATGTTAATCACACATGAAGAAATTTGAAATTTTGGCAAACAAATGAACACTTGGAACGTTTTTTTAACATCAAAAGTCAACACCGCCGAGGTAAATTCCCAGGGTATTTATCACCATCTGCCGGCTTGAAGTTCGCCGATGTGCCTAATGGTCTTGCAGCAATTTCCAAAGTGCCAGCAGCAGGTTGGGGCCAAATCTTGGCATACATGGCTTTCTGCGAGGTTTCCCAGGATCAGTCTGCTGGAACTCCTGCTGCCGCCGGAGACTTTGGATTCAAGGTGCTGACTACAGACATGCATGATTACAGACATACATGACTACATACAGCCTATATTTACATCATATGATTCAACAATCCATGCGCACAATACACACATTTCATGCACTACGCACATTGCATGCATCACACAGTCGACATGCATTACACACACATGGCACATATCACAAACTCTAGATCCATGAAACAAAGATTGGATCGCCCTTCATGAAATACATTCATGATTGCGAGACGCATACACACACACACACACACTTACACACTACATCACAGTCACCATGCAAATGAATGTACATACAGGCAGTGCCCGCAAACATACATAAAGACATGTACATGTGGACAGACATAGCCACAAACACCAGGATATTAAACATCATTCTATTACATGGATTAGTTACACTGCCTGCATTGAATCCATTACGCACAGTTTGTACATCGTGCCCCTTTCAGACACATCACATGCATGAAATTGATGGCACAAGAGATACCTACCTACCTAATCCTACCTATCTACCTACCTGCCTACCAACATAAACACGACATGGACAAGAGTACGCATGTACGTACATACGTACATATGTAATTATACTTTACTTGACAACACGTACATGCGTACATAGATATGACAAAGGTACATCCATGACCATTACATGAGTCTCTTTGGCAGTACCCTATGTTGCACTGCATTACAATGCGTAGAATGCATGGCACTCCATGGCATTGCATCACATTATATCGCGTTGGGTTTCATCAAGTTACATTGGATCTGATTAGTGTAAAGTGCACTTCATTGCTTTACATTAATCTCAACTGTCAACCAACATAAATGCATATGCAAACATTCTACTGCATTATGTAGTGACAACACTGTCAAGGTCAAATGTCAGTAGATCAATCTAAATGATCTAAACATATGTTGATCTAGATGTCAATATTTTGTCGCCTGTTGGTAAGTGGGTTTGCAGAATTACACTCATGGATGCTCATGGTATTTTTTTTACAGACAGATCTCCGATCTTGTGTGAAGGATTGTTCGATGTGATCAAAGTAAGTAAGTCGTTGTTTGCTGGTGGTATTCAAATCTAATTGCACGACGCACATGAGATACATGGCACACATGACATGTGTGACATATACTCCACACACGCGACATACATGACACACACACACACATCGCACACACACACATACCACACACACACACACTACACCCATTGCATGCATAACACACATGACATCGATTAGACATATTAGACACATGACACACACACACGTACTATATACTCAACTAGGTGTATTGAATAATTACATGGAATCCCATCACTCGCAATGCATGCATGCATGCATGCATGCATGCATGCATGCATGCATGCATGCATGCATGCATGCATGCATGCATGCATGCATGCATGCATGCATGCATGCATGCATGCATGCATGCATGCATGCATGCATGCATGCATGCATGCATGCATGCATGCATGCATGCATGCATGCATGCATGCATGCATGCATGCATGCATGCATGCATGCATGCATGCATGCATGCATGCATGCATGCATGCATGCATGCATGCATGCATGCATGCATGCATGCATGCATGCATGCATGCATGCATGCATGCATGCATGCATGCATGCATGCATACCGCCCTGCCTGAAATAGATTCATGATTTCGAGACCTATTCACACACACACACACACACTTACACACTCGATTTCATACATACGGATATACACAGGTACACACAACACACGTAGACATATACAGATACACGTACAGATAGAAATTTTCATACGCGCAAATATGCGGACATACATTTACATGAGGTTGCGCGCAGACACTTAATACACTACCTACACTACATTTATTGCATCAAACGGACTACACGCATACATACATCGCAGACACCATGCAAACGAACGTACGTACAGACAGTGCCCGCATACATACATGAAGACATGTACAGGTGGACAGACGTAGCAGTGAACACCAGGATATGAAGCATCATTCTATATATTACATTGATTAGTTACACTGCCTGCATTAAATCCATTACGGACAGTTTGTACATGGCGCCCCTTTCAAACACATCACATGCATGAAATGGATGACACACGAGATACCTACCTACATACCTACCTGCCTGCCTACACACACACAGGCACAAACATGGACAAGGGTACGCATGTACGTACATACTTGCGTATGTGATTATATTGTACTCGTCAACACGTACAGCGTACGTACATATGACAAAGGCACATACATCACCATTACGTTAGACTGTTTGGCAGTACCATGCAGTACCTTACATTTCATTGCGCTCGTGGACGTGACGCTTCTCATTTGCTGCTGCGCCATGAGAAGGGCATGTATTGTAGCTAGTTAGTATATCTGTGAATCTACGAACATGTCGTTGTGTTGCATTCCAATGCGTAGAATACATGGCACTTCATGTATCTTCATGTCATAACATTGCATCAGATTATATTGCATCGCGTTTGCTTACATCGAGTTAAATTGGATCCCATCAGTGTGCAGGATTGCATTGCATTCAGTGCTCCTAACAATTTACACGCAATTGATTGCAGTTGCAACCATTCTACTGCTTTGCGTCAGTGGAATAATTTTTGCCGGAAAGCAATGGGACACCCCAACATATCAGAATGAAGCGGATCACATATAAGGTACGTTTTGTGTGGCCTGTGGCGGATCGACTCATCACGACGCTTTATACACATCTAGATTGTTTAAGCTCAAAGCAGTGGCTCGTGGTCTGTAAGACAGGGTAGGTGACTTGTAGGAGTCTAGGGGGAAAGGGCCGCGCAACACCCTAAAGGAAACAAATCGCCTTGGTGGAGCATGCAGTGATAGCAGGGTTGAGGCCAGATTCCCGTAGATCAATCTGAATGTGAACAAATTAGATGTCAATATTTTGTCACATGTCGGCGCGTAGATTGGGAAAACTATACTTATGCCTTTGTGCTGGTAGATCCCCGATCTTGCGTTGACTTATGTCATTTGCGTGAAGGATAATGAAGGATTGCTTGATGTGATAGAGGTAAATCGTTGATTCAAAAATGCAAGAATGTTTTCAGCACCTTGGTGGAAAAACGCAACGCAATAGGTCATCTCGGGATGAATTCCAGACTCATATGTGTGAGTCCGCAGAAGGGCTTTGAAAGGAGTTTAGCTTTCGACGGCTTTTCATGTCACGAAGCTTTGCTTCGCGAAAGTTGGTTCTTCAAATTCGTAGAAATATTTTTTTCTGGTCCACTTGTTTTGCGAAAAAGTGTATGTGTATTGCAAGAACAAATATTTCTGAGTGCCACTCCACACTTTTGAGTGGTACAGGTACCCCTCTGGGAAGACAATCCAACGCAATGCAAACCTTAATGGATGACTAACGTTTGGAAACATGTCGCGCAAGTTTGGTGAAAGTTTCGCGAAGGCCGGGGCGAAAACAAGGATAGCAAAGCGCGCCTTCCTGTTTAGCGAAAAACCGTTTGGGGAGATCCTGAGATGGACAGGTGAGATGTGAGAAGAAAAAGTGAGCAAAGGCAGGACAAAATTTAATTCCGGGAAAATCAAAGATGGAGATCGAGGAAAATTCGCAAACTGTTTTGGGCGGAAGTGGTTATTCCCGGATGTCAATCGCAATCGGCTTACCGAGCTCCCACTTGGCGCAAAGATCATTGCTGGTTAAACGGTTTGCAGGACGGCCTGACTGGAAGTGCATGGGGCGATTGGGCCAACTACACCGCTTCACCATTGCGTGCATTCGAGAACGAACTTGGCGTGCAAGCTCCAGTGGGTTTCTGGGACCCCGCAGGAGACTGCACCATGTTATTTGCAGACATTGATTCGATGGATACATTTGTAAGTCACATCATGTTTTGAAAACATTAGCACATTAGATTTGTTTGAAGATGTTGTCATTTTGAACGGCCGGAAGGATTCACAGCTGATGGAAGTGTGGAAAATTTCAAGCGACGAAGACAAACTGAACTTAAGCATGGACGCATCTCGATGCTTGCCACAATGGGATACATCACGCCAGAGATCACAGGCGCGGTGTTTTTTTTTACATTTTTGATTTTTGTATTTGTGATTTGTTTTTACATGTTAATCACACATGAAGAAATTTGAAATTTTGGCAAACAAATGAACACTTGGAACGTTTTTTTAACATCAAAAGTCAACACCGCCGAGGTAAATTCCCAGGGTATTTATCACCATCTGCCGGCTTGAAGTTCGCCGATGTGCCTAATGGTCTTGCAGCAATTTCCAAAGTGCCAGCAGCAGGTTGGGGCCAAATCTTGGCATACATGGCTTTCTGCGAGGTTTCCCAGGATCAGTCACCTGGAACTCCTGCTGCCGCTGGAGACTTCGGATTCAAGGTGCTGACTGCTTCTGATCCGGCAGAGAAGACTAAGAAGCTAAGTGCGGAGTTGGCCAACGGCAGATTGGCCATGATGGCGATCATTGGCATGTTCTTCCAGGAAACGACATTGCAACATGCCAACATTTGTTCGCTTATGGTATCGCATTTGGGTTTGCATGTGTTGTGGTTTTGTGAAACGGATTCAATATTTTTTCAAAAATTAAAAATGCAACATCGGACACCACATAGACATTTGCAAACGTACGTGCATGCACAATGTTTGCAAAAAAAATACAGGCTGTCATATGTGATTGCAAACATACAAACAGAAAGGGATGCTGGACAACCTGGACAACAAACCAGTGCAGGAAAGTAACTTCCTTCACATTACATTCAATGCATCACACTAGTTGTATATATATATATATAGATGAAACAAAAACACAGCGATAACCTTTTCATGCTTTGCAGGATGGCTTGACTGGAAGCGCCTGGGGAGACTGGGCCAACTACACCGCTTCTCCGCTGCGAGCCACGAATTGAGGCTGTAACTCTGGTCTCTGCAATGCATTTTGTGAAGACTTGAACATCACAGGTTCAGTTTGAGAACACCACTGTATTAACCAATAATGTTTACACTATGGAAACATAACGTAGTACTGATTTATATATGATAATCAATATAAACATGTTATAGTGTTGGAATGTAAAAAATGCGGAGCATCAAAGAGCTGTGACTGTGACTACTCTGTGGAGATCAAGGCTTAAGCTGACAGTACCTAGCATCAGACAGCTGCATATTCAGACGTCGATGTCCATAGTCCGTACACATTGAAACTACGCATGCAGAGACATCGCAGTCACACAATCAGAAACGCCTTGCAGTCAAAGCCATCATAGATCTTTCCACTTGCATCTTCAAAGATCACAGTTCCAAGAGACCGCATCAACATGACAATTTTGGGGCTACAGAACGTGACCTGTCGGAAATTCAAGATGAAAAAACTTCCTGTTTGCCATCGGCAGGTTGGAACTGCGCGGCAGTCGTGGAGCTACTTAGGGCCATCGAGAAAAGAAATGCTGGGCTGTTGCTTGGGTTGCGCGCAGATTTTCAGTTGAAAAGCTCGCTCCACATGTGCTAACACGCGGCTGCAGCATTTGGTCCATGTTGATCTCCTTTAAGATCTCAAGATGAAGATACCGTACAGCAAGATACATAGGGTGCCCCTAGTATGCCCCTAGGATGCCCCTTGGCCCCTTGGGTGCCCTTTGATGCGTTTCAGATTGATCAAGGGGTACTCTCCGCAGCTTCGCAGACTTTGACGGACTTCACTTCAAGCTCGATAGCTTGGAATTGACTGCATTGGGCAGGCGCAGATTGAGGTGCCTTGTCCAGGGGGAATGGTCGAAATCTTGCGGAAATCTTGTCAGAATATGTTTATTTTTATATGCATATATTGGAATTTCAATTTTCAACTTTTAATATTTTCCTTTTTAGTCCTTTCCAACAGGGATGCTGAAAGTGTTTGGCTTCGGTGCTGCATTGCTTTGGGTCCGGGCCTAAAGAAAGGTGAGCAATGGTGAGCATCTCGGAAAGACTTCCGCTTTCTCAGTGGAAATGCAGTGTTTATGCAGAACCGTGTCCCAGGAGATCGCAACGCTGAAGAAATACTCATCCGTTGTCCAGAGAACAATGGCTTCGCTCTTGGGACACTCAGCTTGATTTGTCATCCAAAACTTGAGATGTGCTTCTGAGGTAATCGGTCAGTGCTGCAACACTGTTCCACTTTGCAAAAATTGGAGCCCTGACCATAGCGCCGTAGTGGATCGATGCATGAATATGAAGGAGCTATCTTGATGGTCAGACACACAAATTAGACTCAACACTTCGAAGGTCAGCGGAATGGCGCGATGTAGCACAACAGCCGTTGGAAACTTGGTTGTGCTTTCTGTAGCAAAGGTGACCAGTCTGGAAGTGCATCAGCGATCAAATTTGCAGGTAGAGATTGAACAGGGTACAAAATTAGTAGAAGTTGGTAAAGCTCTTGTCCTTCCGCGTGTTTTCAATTTGGAAATTCAGAGGCAGCTCTTTTTCGACAGTGATCAAGAAGATTTGATCTTCGCCTGAGGCTACAGCTAGGACTTCTGGTGGGTGAAGCTGAACGTTCCAAAGTTCGAGCCCCTCGTGGATCCAAAGGACTTCCACGGAGTTCACCTCGGCGCTTTTGCATCTCTTTGATCTCTTCTTGCTTGATGACATGACATTTGTTGAACATTGAGGAAGCCAAGCTCTTACTCCTGTGGCTCAGGCATACCCGGAGCCTGTGGATTTTGTTAGGGCTGCAGCACAAAATCTGTGGTCAGCATTGCGTGAAAGGATTTCTCAACAGCTATGACTAATCTTGCCTGCTCTATGGCCAGGCGGAACTTCTTTGGTTTGCTGTTTGTAGCCCAGTCTCATTGTCTTTGATCCGAGTTGTATTAAAATTTTGAAGTGCAAGAGAAAACATCAAAAACATGGCAGCACTTGAGGCACTTCTGGAGCCAGGAAAGGATTGCCCCTTCACTGCAGACTTGAAAGCAGTCGAATCAGGCGAGAATACGAAAGAGGGGGTCGGAACACTATCACAATAATCACCATCATCACCATCATCACCATCATCATCACCATCATCATCATCATCATCATCATCATCATCATCATCATCATCATCATCATCATCATCATCATCATCATCATCACCATCATCATCATCATCATCATCATCATCATCATCAGCATGGCGTCATTTTACGACCACCTACCCGGTTTGAACATTTTATTCGTCATCCAGTTCCCTTCTGCCATTGTTTGCCTCTCATGTTTTCCTTGAAAACACCTATGTTCACCATCGTTCGCACACGTCTCAAGTTCGATGCGCCAAGTCCAACCATGAAGAATCGTAGGTTATCCAAGTGCAGCACCACCGCCATGTGCTTGACCCCAAAAGTGCTAGGACAAGCACATTACAATGCGTTAAAAGCACAATGACAAGTACGATCTTTTACATTGTTTTGTTCATGCATTGTACATGCATTGTATGCATGAAATACACAATCACAAGATTGTACCATTTTGTAGCACACTTTCGAGAACGAGCATCTTTTCGGAAATTCCAAGGATTCCAAAACATGTGATAACTGCACTAGCGCCCCAGCATCGAGCTATTGAGGAGTGAGATCACCAACATTTATCGATCTTTCACCACGTCAGTATTAGCCGAGATGTGTTCGGAACTGGGGATGCACATGGATGCCCGGATCATGGCTGTTCATCGCCGATCAGGTACCAAAAGCAGTGCGTTTGGGCGGCTGCACTTCTCAGTGGAGCTTTTGGAAGCACGAGGCGAGGCCGATTTCGCCACCAGAGTTGAGTCATGTTGAGTCCAGCCCTGACACTGGAGGAGGTGCATCTCCAAGTGATAGTGATGCAAGCCAGACGCTCAAAGTGAGCTTGCTTTTCTTTCCTCAAAAGGTACTCCTACGATTCCTACGGTACTCCTACTTGGAATATTGGAATGTCTTGGAATGATTTGGAATGTAGTTGGAAGATCTTGGAAGTACAGGGCCTAATTTGCGGCATCATCCTTGGACTTGAGGTGGAATCTATTTGCGAGTTTGGTTGGATACTCTCCGCACAGATGCAGCTGTCGGGAGAGCTATTCTGAAGTTGGGACCCACTCAAGAGGTGGAAGTGCCAGTGCAACCCGCAGGTGAAGGCGTTGGACGTTTGTGCCGGAGCGCGATCTCTGCGTCGCCGATTTGGAAGATGAAGGACGGAATTTGTGTAGGCCCATCGCCACCTTGCATCTTCGTGCAGATTTGGCATGAAGCGGAGCTTTGCGGGCTTGCCAAGTTGGTTCTGTCGGAACTGAAGGGCCAAAACTTAGAGAACATTAATCTGCAGGGCTATGAACAGCTTGAGGAGGATGTGGATGTCCTGGCAGTTAGCACAAACCGAAGCATTGGGAAACTTCGTGCTGTGCTTTATGTTGGCCTGGAGCCAATCTTGGAGGCGCTTCAAGAGCCACAGCCTTTGAAGCTGGTGGGAAATAAAGATGCTACATATGCTGCTGCTCTGATGACCCTTTGCTGCCTCAGCGTGGATGGGCTACAATCCTTGGAGTCTGAGTTGAAACAGAGGAAACATAAACTTTGTGCTCAGAAGTTTGCAGAGTCTGACGCACAAAGTGCAAAACTAAGTCGACCAAAAGAGGACCCTCCTGTGGAGTTCACTGAGACTGGAATCCTGCAATCTTTTCAGCCTTCATTGAGTCCGGAACAGGCAGATGCGTTGGCCTTGTGGCTTCGTGAAGCCGAAACAGAGGGACCACATGTGTGGTCAACCAAGCCCAGCTTTTTTTGGGCTCGAATCCAAGCTGTCCATGAAAGCTTTGATCAGTTGATCAAGGAGGTTGGAGACGAATGCGCATCAGTTGCCTTAGATTTTCTGGATGTTGCTGCACCATTAGATTTGCAGCGTCCAGATGTCGCCAGGGTTTTGAAGTTCCGTGGCATTGAGCTTGGATGGAACACCTTGGAGAGAATTTTTCTTGCCTTGGGATGTTCAGACAGCTCTGATGTTCTACCAGCTTCTAACTTTGCTCAACTTTTTAGATCCAGGGCAGAGAGAAGAATGGTGGACACTGCACAGCTTCGACAACTCGAAGCTAAGGTTCTGGCGTGGTGGCGCTGGCGAGACGAAAGCCCAGAAGACAAACATCATCGCCGAAATGTGGAACGTGCGAAATGTGCTGCATCAGATTTGGTTTCTGCATATTCAAAGTCAGATGGGGCATCCATGGATCTCATGGGGCTGAAAGTGCTTCTTGCATCCATTAAAGGACCTGATCTTGCGCAAGATGAGGTACAGAATCTTGCGCAATGGCTGTTCGAAGGGTTTGGTGCGAGACCAGGAGGCGGCGTTTCAAAGAACTTGGTTGTGCGATGGCTCAATGGCAATACCATGGAAGAGGGGTTGAAGGATGAAGTAGTAAAGGATGTGAAGGAGTTGAAAAAACCTCAAGAAAAAGAAGAAACTGCAGAGGTTGACCAAGCTCAAGTGCAGACAGAGGTTGACCAAGCTAAAGTGCAGACTGTGCAGACTGTGTTGCCTCCTGTCTTTCCAGGGCATGGCTATTGTGAATCCAAGCAGGCTCTCTTGGTTGGTCCTCTGGGTGGCATTTCAGAGCCACAAAGTGTCCACAAGAAGGTCTCGGATGGAGTCCAAGAGCAGCTGTCACAAGCAACTGCAACCATTCAGCTTTCAAAACCCTTGCGACATCGAGACAGTGAGAGACTCTGCAAGGAGATTTTGTCCAACGCTTTGCAGCTTCCACCTCACCAAATCAAAGTCTTTGGGGCAGAGGAAGGTTCTTCTCGCATTTGTATTGCCGTGCAGGGTGAGCCGGGTGAGCCGCCGTCGACATGTGATGTAGCAATACGAAACCTGGCTCTTCAACTCAAGGATCCATCATCTCCACTTTTGGTGCCGGGCTCAAGCTGAACTGCATGACATAGCAACCAACGCCAAACGCCATCATAGTAGGTTAATGGATGCTAACGCTTAGTAAAGGGAATTTCTTGCTGGTATAGTGCTGAACTGCATGCTGTCTCATGACTTCTTTTTGTTCAATGGATCCCAAATTCCACGGCTCTATTGTTCCAAATTGTTCCACGGGCGAAGAGCATCTAGTGTTCCAAATGTTTCACTTACGTTGCAGTCTTGTTTCAGGTCGGTGCTTTGGGCATCTACTTCCGCTGAGTTCGTTTGCCTAGCAGAACCATCTTCATCATCTGCGTCCAGCCAAGAAGTCGCTGAAGTTGTCCGATGTTGAAACCACTCATCGTGGATCATCGTGGCCGTTTTGGATGGATCGCCAACATCGTGAGCAGGTCAAGGCCTGTGACTGTTTCGAATTCTTGCTGAGCATATCAGCGTCCAACAAATGTGTCCTTAGATCTTGGACGATCAACCATAATGAACCATTATGAATCATGATCTTGGACCTGGAGCTTAGTTTTCTCAGAGACTTCCATGGTTTGCCAAGCATCACAGGTCGCAGACGACCGAAGGCGAGCCTTGTGATACTCGTGGAGATTCACCACGATTGCGATCCTGGAGGCTCCCGTGGAATCCTTGCCCTGATAGAACGGCAAATGGTTAGAGGACAGCGCCAGAACGAAGCTTTCGTTGTGTTTTTTCCCCATCGACTGACATCCTGGCAGGACAATCAACAAAGCTTTTAGGTCAGAAGACAATCAGCAAAATGCTTGCGGACCTCGGACCTCACTTTAAGGAGTCCCCGCGTCGCAGGAAAATAGATGGACGCTGCAAGCCTGCTATGACTAGTCTCCTTTAAGAGAAGCCATGGCATTTGCTAGGACATTTTGATAGAGTCAAGCCATGCGCTTGCAGAATCACTGCCACTTACAGAGACGAAGCCGTTTGGTCGTCCAAGTAGTGACTCAAAGCGGATCCGTTTGGCCCATGCATTGTCCGGCCATCCAAAAACTGCCCAGCAATGTCATTGAGAGCCTAGGACTGCACTTCAAAGGATATCCCTTCAGCTTCATCAAATCTTCATTGCATGATCAAGCTCAGCAAATGCTACGCACAGGCGTAGGATGCTGCATAAGAACGGGGGGTGGGTTAAGTTAGATATGCTAGAATTATTTTGTGGAATCTCAAGGACTGTTTGCACTCAGTTTCTATTCTCAAATTTTCGTCCTGACTGCTGATCACATATACAGGTTTCGTATACGGTTTCATATGGTTTGATGGTGTCATTCTCGATCACAGTTGAATTTCCATCCCTCGCATTCAATTCCGGGCCACCTCTCTACCTCTCCTGCCTTCAAACTCCATCCCATCCTTTCAAGATCTTACAAATCCATCTCAATTACAGTACATCACTTGTAAAACGAGGAAACTCCTCTCCTCATCTCTTCTTCCCGTTGCACTCTGCAGATTGCACTTGTTCTCCCATTTGAAGCCTACACTTGTGAACATGCGGTCCCTTTAATACTATTGGATACTATTGGATATTATCTAGTTACTAATAATCATTAAAAATCCATCAGACATTGTTTTGATTTTCACGAGCGCAGATGTGAGGAAATTGCGCGGAAATGTTGTGATCCCCTCCATCGCCCGAGCTGCGGAAGAGATGGTCTTGAACGCCGTTGAAGCCGAAGCCTCGATGATCGAGGCGCATCGCAGGGCACGGCGGCAGCTTTGATCAGCGCCATGTAGATCTTCGCGGATCTTCGTATCTTCCCAGCTTTGTCAAGCCATCCACTGCCTGCCATCAGTGACCCACAGGCAGCCACAGGCAGTAGGACTCCAGTGATCAAAGCTGAGCGAAGCGTCCCAGGTGGAGCTGCAGGAGGCTGCGACGCTGGGATGTGCGGCGCTGGAGGTGCGAGACAATGGTGGAGGGATCGATCCTGAAGTGCCTGGGACGTGGACCACCATGGTGTGTTGCAGGTTTCCAAGTTGGAGGAATAGCAATCATTGCAGTATATTTCAATCATTTTTGGGTCCACATTCGCAATCTAGGCATGTGTATTTCTGATGTGATATGGTGTGGTGTGGTATTTTTTCCTTTGCTACGATATCTATGCTTGCGTGCAAACATACAACTGCTATGTTATCTGTGCATGCAAACATACAAGCCGGAGTATGTAGTGCAATGTTGAATGTATATGGTGGTTTCTCAAAATAGGGGTACCCACAAATCATCCAATTATAACCATTTACAATAGTAAACCAACCATTTTTGGGGCTCCCTATTTTGAGAAACCACCATATGTACAGGTTTGCTTGGTGTTTTGTTCGGCATTACTTTGATTTCCTGCAGTGGACTTGGCCAAGGACTTTGATCATTTGGGTGTCCGTGGTGCAGCCAGTGGCCCGGGCCGCGGAGAATCCCTAGCTGCCTTGGTGGCCCTATCCCAGCGGGTGGTGCTGCTGTCCAAGGCAGCCGTGGTGCAACCTGATTCGTCCACATGCTGTCTCTTTGAATCCCGGATGAATCATGATGAATTACAAGGAATCATGATGAATTCTAAGGAATCATGGTGAATGTCAGTGTGTTTGATTCCGGTTTGCTTCCTACTTCCTACCATAGTCGGTGGATGTTATTTGATCGCCCATGTTGAGAAACATTCGTCAGGTAGCAGGGAAGGAAACCTGGTGCAAGTCCTTCCAGCGCGGTGCCATTGTGAAGTGCGGACCAGCTGGCAGTCCAAGAGGAGGTGCCAAGATGTGCCAAGACAACGACTGTATTTCCGATGTTTGTCTAATCCACCCATGCAAGGGACGAAATGAGGTTCCCAGGCATTTGCTGCTCAGCACAATGGCGAATGTAGTTTCAGGATGTTTCAGGATATTAAATCTTTAAAGGATGTTGAAAGCAATGCGATGCTCCGTATGAAGAATTTGTGTTCGCAGCCGCTTTCAGCTCTCGAAACCCCTCGAGACCTGCTCGTAACTTATTTTTGAATCTCTTGGAGGCCTGACTGAACGTTTTCTGGAAATTTTGGACATTTGATCAAGTTCAAACATGTCAAGGGTCTTTGACGTTTTCTGGACGCCGCGAAAGGTAGCCTGAACTACCCGAGTTCATGTTCTTTAGTACTAGGGGCTCCTCAGGGCATCAGAGGACAGATTTTAGCCTCCCAGACAATCTCTGAACATTTACCATTTACCTCTTAAATCTCAATTGGTCATTACTGTAGCCTGTGTTGCTACACATGCTGAAGGTGGCCAAAGATGGTCGCTTGATGATTGGTGCCCCCCTTTGTTGACCAAACTAATTTCACAGTTCATCTAAGATCACGATTTGGTCCAACTTTTTCTTGGCGTGCCTCCCTGCTCCTGATGAGGGTTGCTTGTGTTCAAAACTCACATCTTCCATTCTCCTTCAGCATCTTGAGCTCACCCTCACGGTTCATCTTTCAGACAATCATGGTCCTCCCTACTGTTTGTCCACCCCCTGCTCTCAAGTTGTTGCGTAACATTTGTTCGATGAATTCCACGGTATTTGCTGAGTCTGACGGGCGCAGACTATAAGCAGAAATCTGCACAAGTTGTCACTCTGAACATGATTCCTTGTCCAGTTGACATGTCAATCTCTTAAGATCCTGTCTTGCCAAGCTTTATGCCCCAGACATGGCGAACCTGTTGCGCGTCCTCTTTTTCGCCGTGGTGGCTTATGGTGCCGTGGTCGAGGAGGAGATGAATGCTTTGCTCGATGACAGCTGCGAGGGCGAGTGCTCGTTGTCTCTCCTTCAGACGCTGAGCGTTGAAAGGGAGCACTGTGATTTGCTGTGTAGTATGGTGTCTACTGGTCGCAGTGCTTGAGTTGCTGAGTTAATGATGTGCCATGCCATGTCACCGCATTTCATTCGACGCATGGCTGAGGTATTGAAACAAAATGAAACACATGCAACGAATTCATATTATAACTTTTATAAAGGATATAAATTCCAATAAACACACACAGTTTCGTACAAAAAATGATGCGCATCATCAGATATCCTACCCGCTCCTTTCAGCCCTGTCCGGATCCACTGCTCCGAAGCAGTTTGCGCCTCTGTCACCTCCAAGGTTCAAGGGCTCTGAGGTTGAGGAAGCAGTGTGCAACAAGTGGGCTGAGTGCCTCAGCGAAATCCAAACGGCACCAACTTTTTCTACCAGAAAAGTATAGAAGTTTGATGAAGTTTGTCAAGTTTCTGGTTCTTGCAACTCGCCAACCTGAGCCAACTTACTTAGCAACCTGATGCAAGCTGACGCAAGCTGTGCTTTTGCCAGGTGCCCCAAGGGTGCCAAGTATTATCGCGGACAGCAGTGCAACGCAGAGGGCAAGATCTGTGAGAGCTACTCGTCCAAGCGCAGCAACGGTCTCATAAAACGGATCCAACACATGTGATATCGTGTGAGAATGTAATTGAAATTATGTGCCGAAAAGATGTGAAATGTATGGTGCGGCATGATGCACGATCAGCATGACAGATGCTTCTCCATTCTGTTTCGTGCTTCCCAAGGCTATGGATCGCAGAAACGCACCTGCCTCAAATGGGTGAACTGCCGCAATGGATGCTACTGTGCCAACTGGGCCAAGCTCCTGGAAGAGGATAGTGAAGTGCAAGAGAAGGCATAAGAAGCAGAGAGCCGCTCTCTGACCTTTTAAACTCTTGTCTTATGGTGCTGATATGTGCCTCATCCTTTGAACGTTGATGTTGGCAACCCATCAGCCCCAACAGTTTTGGTGCCGAAGCTCTCCCACTTCACTCGCGCAGAAAAAGCTTATGCTCCTGCCGTCCGGTAGTTGCAATCGCATGAAATCAAAGTGCAAACGCCACAAAAGCTGACCAAGTCGCAGCCAGACTTCCTTTGGTTTGGAAAACAAATGATTTAAGATATGGCGAGTAATTAGCAGCAGTTCGGCACCGCGATGTAACAAGCTTGTGTGACCTCATGTCGAAGTATACGTACACAATTTGTTGCACTTCTTGTTGTTGTTGGTTCTCGTAAGACGGGATGCATCAACATGCATGTGTTGATAAACTAGCTGCAAATGTCAGCCCATTCCTGATCACGAACCTAGCTTATAGATCTAGCTTCGTTTCACCACGAATGGACCTCAATTGGGCCTCCAAATGTGACATGATCGACTACCATCAACTAGGTACAGTATGTGCCACTATTATGAAGTGTTGTTTCAGATTCCGGGCACGATGCAATTAATGCAAGTGTCGTTTCTTACTGCAGTGTGGGCAGCTAAAGTTGCCTCAAGAGGTGTGGGAACTACGATTCGCATCGAAGGCTCTTGGAAATCTTCTTTGCAGGCAGAAAGACTTGACTGGGTTGCTCGCTGCTTCTCAAATGTTCTCAATCGCTGCATTCTGTCAAACATATTCATTTGAAATGATCAAGTTATATGGCCATTAAAGTGTTGAAAGCCTTGCTCCCCAAAGTTTTGGGTCAGAGCTTTGAAATGCGGGATGACCCCACTGAAACATTAGTGATGCATGAGGCTTCGGCAATGTTGCGTCGGCGCCTGGAGCGAGTAGTGCTTCTGCGCCCACACATAGCAATCGAACTCCGCACAGGACCCAGGGAGGTGAGGACGTGAGTTTTGCTTCAGTGACGAGTTCATGTGGCTATGGGTAAATTTTAACCATCAATAATGGTGGATAGTAAGCAACAGAACTATAAGGAAAACAATGGTTAATGATAGGGGAACCAGGGGTACAAGGTTTTGACCCACAGCCATGTGACTAGACAGACTGAACTCGGCTTTAGGAATTTTCAAATGAATCCGTCAGATTTGTTTCTGTTATTTTCGTATTTTTTCTCATTAATTTGTTCACATATTCATTATTTATTTTCTATTAATTCATATTGCTATTCATACATTTATATTAGATATTCTTCATTCTATTCATTCCATTCTTTCATTTGTTCAGATTCATATTCTTTCCATTCATTCGTGTGCAGTGCAGGTGGAGATCATGAAGCTGAAGCAGGAAGATGCAACTTCTCGAGTGCAACATGTGCTTGGATTGGGCTGTGCTCGCGCACTTTGCAGGTGCGGCTTGAGACAAAATGTTACAAGGTATTACAAGGTGCTTGTGCGGTGCTGATGCTGCACTGCTTCATGCTTTTCCTGAGTTTCTCCAGGGTGAAGTGCTACTCAAAGCGAGTTGCGTGTGGATTGGAAGGCCGGCTGGGGCTTGCACTTCTGTTGTGCTTCGAGACAGTGGTCAACTCAACGCAATGTCGATCATTCATGCACTTGTGATCACTTGGGGTTGCAGCGCACCCTGCAAAGCACTAACAGCAATGTGGGCAACCTTCATGTTTGGATTTTTGTGCGCTGGCAGTGAGCAGGAGTGATCTCCAAATTGAAAGATGGCCACGCGAGCGATCGGTTTATGTTCCTCTATGTCAACGGGCGTTTCGTGGAACAGACGCCGATTCACCGACACATTGCAAACTTTTACGCCACGAGTAGTATATCCGGCTGTCAAGGCCAGGGTGGAGCCTGAAAACTAGATTTTCTCGATGCACAGGGGAACTTGAAAGTTGTAGAGGTTCTGGCATGTGCTTTGACAGGTTCTTTGAGAAATGTTAACATGAGAAAGTTTGAGAAATGTGCAGAAACATTGAGAAACACGAGAGAGTCACAGTTGCAACATCAAGTACCGGAGTTTCCCACCTGCAGAAAGGCAGAGGTCCAACATCAGTGGCAACTGCAGCAGCGAATGACCTGCGGCCGTTGTTTGTGTTGAACTTGCTTTGCTCCTCGGATTAAGAATTGCTGCTGGGCACAGGACTTCCACGAAAAGGGTGAAAGTGTTGAAATTTCCCCTGTGAGTTGACACATGACAATGAGGTCCTGCAGATTGGTATGACTTGAATTTTATGCCTGATCGATCAGTTGCCCAGTGTCTTGGACGCAGGAAAATGAGAGGATGCAAATGGATGCGATATCCAGACAGTCAAGATGAGTTTGACGCATGCATTCTCCGAGGTTCAGAAATTGGAAGGCACCTATTGGTTTCATCTTGGATTGCCTGCGATCGGTTTGGCTTGAACACAGGCGGCTTTGGTCACTGGAGTCAATGGACTGCTTTCTTGGGTTCTTAGAAGGGCGATCCCAGGTCAAACACGGTGAAGCAAAGTTTCAGTGACAGTGTGCCGATAACTCAGTCTCTGCAACATTGCAGGGAGAGTCTGGAGTCCGACTTCGAGCCCATCAAGCCGCAGAGTGTGAACTTTGAGGAATCTGAATTTGGAAGGACCAACTGCAAAGCCTGCGAAGCCTACAAAGCTCTTTGGGAGCGGCAATGGATCCATGTCTTCACATTGGTTCACTAAATTCACTATGACTTGGTGCATCTTGGTGCCAGGAGAGTTCACTGCTCAGCTGGATATGAAGCAGTGACGGGTTTCTCAGCTGTCAGGGAGCGTGCTGATGACATGTCCTTCGTTCCCTTCAAGCGTGTTCGCACAACTGAGCTTGGATTTAGATGTGAAACAGAAATATGAATGCAGTAGATGCGCATGGATCCGCATGGTACATCAAGTGGAAAGTGATGCACCAGGTGCATTTGGGCCACTTGATACCATTTCAGCATATGTAAGCCTTTTTATCCCCATGTGCCTTTCTAAGATGCTGTAGCCACGTACCATGTAGAGACATGTAGAGACCATGATGCAATTTCAAGCAGTCAAACGGAATGTTACGAAACAGCTGAAACAAATGTCGGAAGTTGTGAAACTCATCATAGAATATCAACATTTCGTATCTTCAAAACCTGTCCAGAGAGGTGCTGGGGACGGAGCCTGGGAACGTGTTGCTGGCAGCAAGAAACACGGCCCATGGCATGGTGAATTCGCTACACAGATTTTTCAAATTTAACTAGCTGCCGAATTCAGAAAATTAGATTCCAAATCGCAGGCATTGATTGTTTAGGAGTCTTATGGAATTTTGAATTGATGGGCTTAGAGCAGCATCTAAGCCCTTTGAGACAAGACGCTTCCGTGACGCTCGTGTGCAAAAGTTCATGAGATACTTGAGACAGATGGCTCGTGACGCTACACATGCGATCAGTTTTGCAGATTCTGTATGGCTTCTACCTCTTATAACGGCCTGCAGTTTTAGTTCATGAACTTCAGAATATGCGCGGGGAAAAAACACATGAACAAACATGATGAATGAACCCACATTGAAACAACTAGATGGAATATAGACACCAAGTGGATCCAACCCAAGTGGATTCTTGCACTTTCTCAGTGATTGACACATCTTTAACATATGCGACTCCCAAGAATCAATGTCATCCTAGTTTCATCTCTGACAGCTCCTTGCCATGGCGGAAGTGCTGCAGCTGTTGGTTTCTTGTGCTCCTGGCTTGTTGCATGATGTCTTGGAGGATGGCCAGGGCCTGTCACGGTCTTTCTCTTTCCGTGCGCTGCTCCGATGACTGTGAAGCAGAGCCAGGCCTGTGCAAGAAGGTTCGCTTTCTAGTGCGAGCCTTTGAACAGCACTGCATAGTGACGCATGTCCGATGGATGTGACGGGCTCGCAGCTTTGACATGGTTCTGCGCACGAGTCCTTTGCTCAGCCTTAGCACAAGGCTCCAGTGGAGAGAGAGCGAGAGTGGTTGGCATGTCACTGTCAGATGCTCAGTTACAATGTTTGCAGAAGGCCTTGCTGACACAGTTCTTTTTCGAGGGTATTCTGATTATGGGAACAGCGGTATGCTGCCAAACTGTGACTCATTAAGAGTCGTTTAACATCGTTTAACAGTCTTGATTCCTTCGCAATATTTCCAGCTGCTATGAACATATCACATTTCAAGCTGTTCAGAGCCCACTGCAGCTGAGACAAATCATGCCAAACTAGACACTGTTTCATAATCAGCAACATTTTCATTAATTAAATTGGGCCAATCATGTTATTTCATATATCTTTATTTGATTTTTTTGTCTATCATATCCCACAAACAATTATCGTTATCTAAGACAATTATCTGACAGTCAATCTACCAAAGATTTTTACATATGTTTACAACTTCTACATATTTCTACCATTATCCGTAGATATCGTATAGCTGTTTTGATATTTAATATTATGTAGCAGTTTCAACCAATCTTTCGAACAAAGTTTGCAGTTCCATCCTTCAAGGCTCCGATTGTCGCCGGGCTCATGGTGCTGCTTGGGTCCCTCTGGTGCCACTGGCAACGAAGGGAGACGAGATCAATGGCGAACTAGGCACTGCTGGGAATCGAAACCTGAGACGACTGCCTAAGGAAAGAAACTGCTGCTTGATTTTGAAACGAGTCTTTGGCATTTTTCTTTAGGCCCTAAATATGGCTTAGCATCATGTTCCTGCAACATGCACGTGGTTCCACTGTTTCCTCTTGATGTGCTGCTCTTTTTGGTCAGGTTCTCTGAAATGTGCTCCTTTCTCAATGTGCTCTTCACTCGCAGGTCAGCGGCGTAGCATTTGGCGGGTGGCTACTGGTAGAATTTGCAAGATAGATCAAGACAGGATGTTAAGAAGTTAGTATGTATATGTTCGGATGTTAAGATATGTATGTTAAGATATGTTGAGATATGTTAAGAAGTTAGTACATGAAGATATGTGTAGAATCGCAGTGTTTTGTGCACAGTGATGACAGTGACAACGTGCAAGTGGGTATCGCAGGTACAGTCAACGCAGAAGTGAGACGGCATTTTTGCCAGTTGTACGAGCGCTCAGCAGAATTTCACGCTCTCACAAAGTGTGTGCGAGACATGTTGTGAAATTTGCACCTAATTTATGACACTCTGACGGACACACACACACACAGAGTAGTGATTTTTGAAGGTCTGCAATGCTATGCAAGGCTTAAGCTTAAGCCTCGGGACTGTTGTTTCTTGGTTGCTTTGTTGAGGTGTGGCAGCACGTGTTTAGTTTTCCTTCATTTAAAGGGGAAAGCTGTTGCCTCAGTGCTGCATTCGTGTAATCTTCCCCTTGGTGCCTCGACGAACGTGCAAGGTTCGATGTTCGCTTTTGCCGGCCGGAGCATGCCCCTCAGTGGAAACGACGCTGTCGACTCGATGGATCCAGTTCCAGCCAGCCCTGAGGTTCTCTGCGACAACGGATTCCCGAAGGGCTACTTACCCAAGTTGAAGGACTTGCTGCTACATCGTTGATGTAATATGCCAGAAATGTTTGTGCCAACTTTGAGTGAAACAAATATCACGTTGGGAAGGTCAAATTCAATTTGGAATGACTGCGATGCTTATGAGATGCGCACGTTGCAACGCGATGCAACGCGTGAAAGATAGCGATATCAGTCAATGGATCATGTCGTGCTTCCAATTGACATCTTGTTGTGACTTTGCTACATCCACGTGAGGACTGTGGAACTGAGTCACCAGCTCCGTTTGGTCCTTTGAATGGGTATGGCACTTACAAATGTTCACACTGTTGACACAGTGGTACTCGTATGGCAAGCATTTTGCATCATTTTGTCATCATTGGATCATTGGCCTTCACAACTTCTTGCAGGATTGTCTTGAACTCACGTCCAGAACTCCCAATTCTTGGCTCTTGCCTTTGTGGAAGCTGCCGCTTCAGGACCACGGTTGCATGATATCGTGAGATGATTGCGTTGAGAGAATTTTGATGAATTTTGATGTCTGTCCAGATCCTGAGGACCATGCGGCTCCCCAGAGAAATGCAGCATTGCCACTGCTCCATGTGACTTGGCAAACGTGGCAAACGTGGCATGGCATCATCAGCCACTTAGGGAGTTCATGGGAGTTCAGTTGTCCTCAGGTGCAGGCGGATGAGTGGCGCAGCTTACCAGTCGCTGGTCGAAACGCAGCAGCTGGAGTCTGTACAGTGTGTAAAGCTTATTAGGCTATGGGTCAATACTAATCAACCAACTAGTGGAGAATAATCACCAACAAGTTCATAAGGATAAGGAAAATGATGGGGGAACCAGGGGTACAGGGTTTTGATCCATAGCGATTAAACAAGTCAACATACAAGGTCTACATTGGTTTCGTTCATTCCCTGTAATGACCATGAAGATCCATAAAGTTCTTGAATTGGCCATAGCTCGTATATCCAGCAACATCTTTGGAGTGCTCGGGCATCAATACCTTCACTTCGATGCGTAATTTCAAAACCTTTGCTCCCTGCCTGACCGCACTCCTCAGTCCCCTTTGACTCTCTGCGTGGTTGCCTTCAATTGAGCAGAGATTTTTTTTGATTGCGCACCCGCCGCGTAGGCTCCGCGTAGGCAACCTTTCAATGGATTGAAGCCTCGCGTAGGCTTCGCGTAGGCACTTGTGCTTCAACTACCCTCCGCGTAGGCGAATTTGCAGCGCGCGTAGGCGTTGCGTAGGCGCCTCGTAGGCAATTCTCAGATAACAGCTTTCAATTATTAAAAAATCTCTGCTCAATTGGTTCCTTTTTGGGAACGAACTGGGAGATTTGGGCCTCGCATCCCACAAACTATTCCCCTCCACAAGCTGGAAGGGTTGATTGCTCTCATGTGCACATCTCTGAGGACTTGGACACCGGTGCAGAAAGCGGAACTTGAGTGGCTCAAGCCCAACTCCCTGAAGGTGATCAGAGCATCGAGGCCGGTCCTGCTACATCTGCAGTGTCTAATTGTTTTGGATGTCCAATGTTGACAGGTGTTGAACGGGTGTTTCAGAGGTGTTTAATAGTCGTTTAGTATGTGTTTAGTAAACTGTAAGTCATCATGTTTAAACGTGTTTCAATATGTTTTATAGATTTATGGGAGGCATTGTGATGTCTCATATTCAGTTCGCAATGCATAGATACCTTTGTTTTTGCCATTGGCTAGACCATTACCAGCCATTTGAAGTCCAACTCATGCTTGCTTGTTGGCATTCAGACCATCACTATGTATCAGATTATCAGGTGATCTCAGGTGTACAATTGGTAGAAGAACGTATTTTATATTTCTTGTGCATGGATGTTTTTACAGTTTGCATTTGATCATACAACAGATGTATTTCATGATGTGCTGCACATGTAGACAACGCGGAGGCAAGCGCATCAGGCTCTCTCCATCGGTTCATGCTGTGTACCTTGGTGGGCACCGTGACGCAGACTACCCTGCAGTTATGGCTCGAGTGCAGCTTCAGCTTCCCAAGATCCATAGATTGATCCACTTCTGGTGGTGCATAGCACCCTGGAGCTCGATTCAATCTGGTGCGTCTAGGCATACACAGTGGTCTGAAGGGGCACCAGCATGATACTCTGCACTAATTCTTCAGGCATCCATGTCATCAGGTGTCATCAGGTTGAGGCTTTGGGGTCTAAGTTTTTGAGACAGAGCGCTACGCTGGCTTTGGCCATGGTGCTACCATGCGCAGCTTTCGCTGCTTGGCCACGGTCGCAGTGGTCCATGCTGCAGAACTTAAACCATGCTGCTGTGGCACTTCTTGCGAGGTGGGAATGTGTTCAAAACAGGCGGTTGCTCAACCAGAAAGGGGAGACTCGGGATGACTCGGGTAGACTCGATAGGAAAAGTTAGATGTGAAAATGCTTCGTAGAAACAGGATTGTAGAACAATGTTAGCAGTCAGCCTCTTGTTTTGACAGGAACGCAGCTGCAGCTCGAAATATCTTGACTTCCAGGCCAGGAAAGCAGTAAAGTATCAATCAGATTGTCTTGCAATGAAGAACATGCATGAAACCTGCATGAAACCTGAAAAACATTAAAAGCATGAATCAAGCAGAATGCTTCCCCCGCCATTCCAATCATACTTGGCCACTTGCAACGCTAGTGCGGGTCTCGTTTCTCAGGTGCCATGCCAGAGGCTCTTGGAGCGGCAGTCCTGTGAAGCGCAGGATGGCTGTAACTGGCAAAGTCTGGTGCTCAAGGATTGTCACAAGTGATGATGGGCTGAGCCCAGCTAAGCCCGGCTGATTCAATGGACAACTGCCAGGTGCTGGCACCACTTCCCCGTGGCACTGAGGTCCAGAAGCCTGTGGAGATTGCGATCAGTCCCAATGCAATCCCAGTTGTTTGGAGAAGTTCCAAGAGGCGCGCCTCAGTTCTCAAGCCATTTCGATCAGCAATTGTTCCAGCGAATATGATGACAACATGTGGGTTTGCAGCAACAAAACATGGAGCAAATACGAGCAAATTTGCTGAAGTCATCATGTGAGTATGGCAAAAGTATCGCATCAACAAACAAATGGAGGGCTCCCATGTACTTGGAAAGTCTTCACAAAACCTTTAGAACGTGTAGGGGACGACCCAGTGCACCCAGAGGAAACGCCACTCATCGCCACTCTCAAAACATGCAATCCCTTGAATACTGTGAATAGAAGTCAATAGTGTCTTTGTTTGAGCTGCTTGAACCGCTCGATTTGTTCAGGGCTTTCAGAATTTTCTTCACTGCTCTGCATCCACTTTGAACATGATCGTGGGAAGTGCCCGCGAAACCTTCAATGCCAGAGAGAAGGAACTGAGTGGCGAGGGGCTGGGCAATCATGGGCAAGCTGGACGTCAAAACAAAGGAAGGGTTGGAATTGGCTCAAAATGTCCCGACAAGACATATCAAAATTGAGCGTGGCTCTCAACTTATTTTGGCATCCTCTCCTTGTCTGCAAGAACTTTCAAGCTGCTGCAATAGAAATCAGGGTCTTGTTGTGTTTTGTTTGTACTTGCAACACCTGATTTCAACATATTTCAACCCATGTACTGATGTATGCTTGTGCCGCTTGCGCCTTTCATTCTTGCCGAGGAGCTTGAAGAGTCTGGAGGTCCCAACGCCTATCGAAAAAGAATGCAACAAGACACACGCCTCGAGAGGGTATCTGATGCCATGCTGATCCTGGGCTCAAGTGACAGTCTTTGAATCTCACAGAAAATGATGAGTTGAGCACACAGTGAAGATGTGAAAGGCAAAATTACCAAAAAGATCTGTAAAGAGCAAATTATAAATGAATAAATGAAATTAAATGAGCAGAATGAAGAGCACAGCAACCCTGGACCCCCTTTTTTTTCGCTATTGGTTCTTTGAGGCAGATAGCCGATGCATCCCAGAAGGCCTGCGGAGTGAAATCTTGGTAGCTTTCGTCGGGCGGGGAGCAAGGGATCAGCAATTCTTGGAACAACTTCTCTGCAAATTTATGCAAGTTTATTTTTCTATTAAAAGCCAATTAAATGCTTCTAAGATTGGCTTTCGGATGCAATTGGATGCTATCGGATGCCATCGGATGCTGTCGGATGCTATCAGGTGCTGTCGGATGCTATCGGATGTATATAAAGGCATTTGAGATCAGCGCTCAAAACTAACGTTAGGAGAGGTCTTAAACCAATGTGTGACGAAAAGGACTAGAAAGAAGAGTTCCAAAGGATTAACTCGAGAGTTTAGTCCTAGGACACTTACTGCTAGAATGAAGTACCTTCTTCTCTCAGACTCTCAAGTTAAGTCTTTTTGGAGGATTGCCTGCAACAAAGACTTAAATCAAGAGTTAATTCCTTCGGTTTGACTCTCAGTGCTCACCATGTGGTAGCAAGACTGAAATCAAGAGTTAATTCTTTGGAACGGTACGGCTAGAACCAGTCTTCTCAGCGACTCCTTGCAATGAGGATTTAAATCAAGAGTTAATTCTTTGGAACGGTACGGCTTGAACCAGTCTTCTCAGCGACTCCTTGCAATGAGGATTTAAATCAAGAGTTAATTCTTTGGAACGGTACGGCTTGAACCAGTCTTCTCAGCGACTCCTTGCAATGAGGATTTAAACCAGGAGTTAATGCATTTTGGATTTACAGGTGACAGCACTCTTGTCAAAGATTCCTTGCAATGAAGATTAAAATCCAGAGGTACCCCCCTTCTGACCTACAGGTGACTCAGGTGACAGCATTCTTTTGAAGGGCAGATGGTGGGGATGCAGTGATGCAAGTGCCTCTGATGACGGCCAGGCCTGCATTGGGGGCTGACTGTCCAAACGTAAGACAGAAAAGGACGTAGTCCTATGGTTCCACCATGCAATCGCACCCCGGGACTTCCCTGGGCCTTCAAGGAGGGAGCTCTGGAATTGTTCGCAACACTGATCCTCGGCCGCCATTCTTGAGCGCCAAGGTCAAACCTCATCTCATGACAACCAAGGCCATGCTTTTTCCTTGCTGAACATGGCCTCCAAGAAGCCTCACGGCGGTCCTTCTCACGGAGCTGGTTCTTACCTTGCATACCTCAGGAAGCTCTTTGGCTCCTTCTCACGTTCTGCGAGGATTAAATGTTTGGGCAGATGAGCTCACACATCCCAACTACTCGGGCTTCACGGACTCCCTTCGCATCGATGAAGGCATACTTTGCAAGACTTGTGCTCATCCCGAGACGACAACCAGACGGACAGGTCGATTTCACCGATTCCTCCACCCACAACCCAGGAGCCTCTGGCCCTGAAAGAAGGCCGACCAAAAGTTTTGTACAGGATAGGTGTGAATCTCGATTTGGCACACCATTGGTCAGGTGGGATACCAAAACTTTTGAACCAAAGTCCTGCAAGGCAGGCAGTCGAAACCCAGACCAAGGGAACCAGGACAAAGTGGCGCCAATCCACTGCTAAGGAAAAGAGAGAAGGGGTTGGTGCAAGTGGAGTGTCCTGTTGTCTGTCAACTCTCCCCTTTTCACACTCGGGCATTTTTTCACATTTACATACAAAATAGTTTGTGCTTAGAAGCCTAAGCAGTTTCAGCCAATGACCCTTGAACAAACGCCGGAAAGAGGCATTAACTTGCGATTTAAGTCCTTCCGCGGGGCTGCGCTACTGCCAGGGCTATGGCAGCCACAGCAGCATGCCAGGACTAAAATCAGAAGTCTATTCTTTAAAACGCCTATGGTGCAAAGGTGGCCCTGCTGAAACATTAACTTAATAGTTGAGTCTTTTGCAACTCCTGTTTTCAGTCCCTTCCTGTGCTTGCTATTGGGGATGCTCGACATCTATGTGACATCACCCCTTGAATAAAAGCGCTCAAATATGTTCAAATAAAAACACGGACCCAAAAAACATCCCTTGGTTGGTGCTTTCCACCAGCTATGGTTGGTTGGTTGGTTGACCCATGCATGTTTCACGACGGGGTGGTGTCCGACCACCCACCACAGACAACGTGAATCCTCATCAAGCCCGGCAGGTGTTGAGCTGTTGGAGCATTGATGGCCGCCTTTGGTATGTGACCCTGTTGCACCCGGGCCTGGGCGTGCGAAGCAGCACCATGCACCATGTCTGCACCGCTTGGTGGATTCGTGTGACGCATTTGGATCCGATGTTGAGCCCCACTCGGCCTCGAGGTGTGTGCCTTATTGCTGCAGCCAGGCATGGACTGTTGATGGACAGATTCAATCGGATTGATCTAATATCAATCAATTATTATAGGTCAAAAGACGTTGTCAGGGTCTTTTCAACTGAACCTAATGTAGTTTGAGGCAAGTAGGGACTTTATATTTTTTGTGACAGCGGCTAGCAGAGAGAACATTTCCTGAGTCAAGCATCAGTCCATGTCCTAGGGCAGTTTCTCAGAGTTTATTTGCCAAGCCCCTGGACATGCGCAGGAAGAAGTCAAACTTGACCTCGCAGCACCTTTTTTTACATACTTTGCTGAAAGCAACACGCAGAAGATGATGAATGTCACTGCCCAGGACCAACCAACCTCTGAGATTACTTGAGTTTCCAGCAGGTTTTTTGCAATCATACTTTGCACTTTTCTCTGCATGTTGCCAGGGAAGCTTGAAAAAGCGTGCCTTAACATGGCTCAACTGCTCAACTGCCTAAGTTCCAAAGTATATACTGAGCCGGTTCTGAGACAGCTGGAGCATCTTTCCTTCAGGAGCTTTCACACTGGGCAGATGTGCCCCTACAGTTTGCCATCATTGGTCTGGATGGCTGTGGTACAACTTCATTGAGGCACAATCTGGCAAAGCATCCAGCTGCTTGTAAGCACCGAAAGGATCGGGAAAGTGGGCACGGTAATTATTCGGTGGCAAGTTGTGCCGCGAGGTTCTACTCATATCCTAATTAATGGTATGCTTAAGCAAAATCATGGCGTGTAAGCTTCCAGCATAGAAATGAGAGACCATACGCTATGACGGAGAACACACACTCCTCGTAAGCTGTCGTGGAAGTAACATGATACGCCAAAGGGCAGATGGGGGTTTCTCAAAATAGGGAGCCCCCAAACATGGTTGGTTTATTACTTACAGGTGGTGAATCAACTGGATGATTTGGCAGTACCCCTGATACTTTTGAGAACCCCCAAATATTTCAATTTGAACCGTCTACAATATTCTACAATTACAAAACAACCAATTTGGAGGGTACCCCCATTTTGAGAAACCACCACATTGCAATAACGGCTTTCTCTATGTTGGAAGTCTTCGAGGTTCTGCGCTTGGTCAACTGGCTGTCGGGAGGGAGCTGGATGGAGCCAGGGGTACCCGTTGTTGCCTTCCCGCCCTTGAAAGGGGGAGCGACGAGCGAGGCCCCACAAGCTCCCAGCAGGGGTAGAACCAAATGCTAGTTTATCTAGTTTATGCCAAAAATATGACGTTTCCTACGAACCACAACCTGCAGCAACCTCATTTCACTGGCATCGCCAATCTGACAACAGCAGGGGAACTCATGGTGCCGATGGGCTTCTGTTTTGAAGGTTTTTGAGCGTGAGGACACGACATTGAAATTTATTTGGGTTTCTAAGCGTCTTATTTGGATTCATTTGGGCGCAATAGTATATACATCAACAGGAATAAAATTCTTTCCTGTAAAGGCTCGCGGGCCCCAAGACATCATAATGCCGCGGATCAAATTTTAGGTTCGTTTCGTCTGGCCTGCGTGGCGGATCGAATTATCACCCCGTTTTGAATTAATAGACTATTAAAGCTCACAGGAGCGGTCCGTGGTCCGTGACAACCAAGAAAAATCTGTTGTAGGAGTCTAGGGGGAAAAGGGTTATACACCACACAAGAGGAAAAACTTTTGTCCTGGTGGAGTATTAATTATTAATTATTGCCTGGAAAAACGTACAGGAACAACGCGCTTCGGAACAGTCATTGTGTTTCGAATGGCTGTGCTTCGACGGGGTACGTCCCTGCGTACCCACGCGTACACCGCACATGCACTGCACATGTCTCACGTCACAGGCATTCGTAAATATGCTGGTTTCTCAAAATAGGGCACTTACTAGCAATTATTACAAACCGATGATTGGGGGGGTCCCGTATTCTAAGAAACCAATGTGTGCTGTATTTTTGGTGCCGGATTCAAGAAACTGATTGCTGAACAAAATAGTATGCCGAAGCCCCCTAGCGAAGCCAGAACAGCCCAGAACAACTCAGGATCTCAATTTTACGCACATCAAAGTTTTTGGCGAGGACTGGGATTGCATTTTTTTGGCGAAGAACCTCACAGATGAGCTGCCTTGAAGTTGTCAAGATGATGCATGGGATGAAGATGCTGCTTGCCATTGCTCGCCTAGGACGAAGACTATTTTTTTATCGAAATGTCGCGGCAGACTCTGCCTTTTGTGAAACAGGTGTGGCTTTCAGGACTGACCTGAAGTTTCTATGGTCAACGTACTCGTAACTTCTGGCAGATCCGGTCTCGACCGGAAGACCTAATGCAAAGCTTTCTAGAAAAGTGGTGTGCCGTTTGCATCAGCAAACCTTGGGATCTTTGCCTCAGATAGGTTGAGGTGTTGTTTGTGTCGCCGGGCTCCTTTTTTGCATTTTTGTGGCAGGTGTGGCAAAAAGGGCACATAGGCCTCTAAAATGGTGTTTTTTCTGTGGCAGCGGCAATACTATAGGGCCCGGCGATTTTTTTCTGCGCTGGGTGACCAGCACAAATGGTTGGGACGAGGTCAAAGATTTTTTGCCAGGTCGAGATGTTGGTTCATCACCGAGAGCAGATGCGCAGTGCGACTGGCGTGAAAGTGGGAATCTACAATCCTCAGATGTGGCAGGAGGCGAGGGCCAAGACAGATAAAGCAAGGGATAAGAAGCCAAAGGATCCAGGTGATAACCATGCAGAACCTGTACTTCCTTCCTACCTCAGCTGTGGAACTGGGGCTCAGGGAATCTGGGAGTGCCAGGAGCTTTTGGAGCATTTATTGGGGCAGATTCCAGACTTTCGCGTGGTAAGAATCCCAGAATGTTTCCAGCTCGGCTTACGGAAAAAGAAAAACATTGATTCAACATGCATTGAGACATATTGAGACTCTCAGGCGATGTAATTGTGAGAACAGATCGCACTAACCTGACTAAGGTGGTTGCACTGTGTGATCCAACTGATCGCTTTGAGCGCAAGCTGGATGTGGAAACAGCCCGTCATCAGACCTACGAACTTGACAAGCAGCAGGTCACTGATTTTGCGAACAATAACCGCAGGCGTGGAAGGTCTGTGAATTGCTTGCTTCTGTTGCTAACTTGTGCAGGTCTTCGTGTCTTTGAACCTGGGTCATGATCAAGTGCTCCTTCGAAGGTCACTCTACTTTGGCTCAGCGATCAGATCATGGGCTATGAACTATCAGAGACAAATCCTCTTCATTGAAAAGGACGCACTTTGGAGAGCACTTTTTGTGAAGAAACATCGTAGGGGGAGAGCATGGCACTGAGCATTTGCACCGTAAATTTGCACAATGTCCTGGCCCATGTCGTTGGAGAGGACCAGCAACATGCTCCGGAGACGCTCCAGCGCATCAGTGATTTCTTGGACATAAGGCGCATTTGTTTTCAGTCGCTTGTCATTGGCCGCCCAGATACGTTGCAGATGATTTTGGGAGCACCGAAGGGAGTGCAACACAGAGACACGTAAGATAACATGCAACGCGCGATGGGTTGACTTTACCCTGGGACCTAGTGCAGTACCAAAATGTGTTCTGGAATACACCAATACAATCTGGTACATGGTGAAACCTTTGCTTGGTCCAGGCCTTTTCCTCAACATGTGCGGTTCAAGCGCTATAACTCCCGTGGTGGAAAGCGGTCCCGCTTTTGCTCTGATGCGCAGCTGGTGGCGGCTGTGCTACTAGGCTTGTGTGTAGCTGTAGCCTGATGTTGCCGAAGTTGGAACACACAAGGCATACTAAGCCAGCGTGGCATTGCAAATACGACTTAGTGATACTGAGTGGATTTTGCAAATCATTTGGCAAGAAATGCACGTGAGCAGACATTTGACTGCTCCAGAGCTTTCATGTTCTTAGGAAAGGATCCTTTGAGGCCGAGTACCAGTTGCTACAGGCTCACAGAGTTCAGACAGCTTCAACGAAATCTGTTGGGGAGTTGAAGGTGGAGCATGGTGGAGCCACAGGCCCTTTTTTGAAGGATTTCAAAAGGCTAAGACCAAAGACCAACTGGCTGGTGGTTTAAAACATTTTGACTATTTTCCCTATTAGTTATTAACAATTGGTTGGTTGACAAGCATATTTTTCATAGGGCTGGTTCAACCACCAACCAGATAATGATCATTATCAACCACTACAACCATATGTAACCATTGTAGGGGTGGTTCAGCCGCCAACCAGCCGCAACAGTCGTTGCCTCCTGTCCCTTGGAAGGAGATCTTTGGTAGTGCAGCCAGCGAGCGCCTCAAAGCCCGACTCACCCGCTGTGAAGTCCCAGATGGCAACAACAAGGAGAGGGGGCGGGGAATGGTCAAACTTGGTGATTTATTGTTTTTAATGGCTAGGGAACAATGTTAAAGATTTATTGATGGTTGTTATTATTTATTGTTATGATGGTTGGTGATTATTGGATGACATCCTTTCAACGGTCAAACTATGACAAGCTTAGAATGACGACTACTCGGTTCACAAATTCTGGAGCCGATTTCAACCCGCAAATTGGAGGCAACGTGAGAATACCCGGCCCTCCATGGCAAAACCATGAGCTGGGCCACGTGGGACCTTCGCGCAACGGCATGCATATTTGTGCCATCAATTGCCATCACTAGATTGATTCCGTCACTGCCAAACAATCAATTGATTGGGGAACCGCAATCGCCAGCAACAGGTCAGGACACATCAAATTGTTAAGCTAAAGACTTTGCGGTAAGTTCCAAGATGGTCCTACAGAATGCGAGTGCTCTATTAGTGAGCAGGGTTGCAACATGTTGCAACTATAGATGTTGTTGAACACGTCTAAGGCGGATTGTTTGTTTAGGTCTGGGTGGTTTAGAGATGTTAAGAGCGATTTGAGCTCGTGGGGCACAGTCAGATGCTTGGCAGTAGGGCAATGGTTGTGGAAATCACAAGGGAACATAGCGTGGACATGTGGTGACATGTGACGATGGTCTTGTGTGTCGACAGGAGAATCTGAAATGGAGCCTGGCAAAGAGAACCGGCAGCGAAGAAAAAAAATGTGTCTCCTCGAGTTGCATTGCATTCGTGCAGCTCTTGCCAAAGCTGTAGCGAAATTGGATGAGTTCAGAGAACTCCTGCCATCTCCTGCTGGTTTACTGGCTGGTGGTTTCAAACATTTGCTATTTTCCGTAGTGGTTATTAACAAACAGTTGGTGCCTAAACTGATGACTTTGGATCCCCTCGAGGTAGGGTTCATAGTAGCAACTCAGTGAGCAGCTCGGTGGGACAAGCTGATGACTTCTCGCAGGGATGCAACGAGGGAGTTCTGCGAGGCACCGTTTTTGGATGACATGAGAGTTTGATCTTCTGCCAGACCGGACTGTTTCATTTTTGATATGGTTTACAATTAGCTAAAAAACACAAGGGGACTTCCATACTTCCTAGGATGTTTGTGAGCTCCAACATGCTCCAAACAAATTTTTTGGACGCCTGCACCGGCTTTCGTTCTCCCCTTTCCTCAGATAAGATGTTTAGTCATTTTGTGTTACTCGAAATGATGGTTCATTCAATGTCCATCAAAAGTTCGGTGGTACATGATGCTTTCGCTTGCTGGGTTGATGCCAGTTTTTGACACCTTGACTCAACATGACTGACAACTCAACACTAAGTCACTATGTCATGTGCTTCCATGATCGTCAACCATGTCGCTTCCATGTAGGCTTGTGGTTCGGCTTTGACCATCATGTACAGCGGCACAGTGCTCAGACACCCAAAGCATCGCAAAAACGTTTGATATGACCAGCTGCACGAGGAACACGCAGCATGTGAGGTCAACGTGACATGGTCTGGCTGTCCGCAGCGGCCTACGACAAGGCAGCCTTTGCTGGAATGTGCAGCAGGACATTTCAGCGGCAGGCAGGGAGATGAAGAAAGGAGATGTGATTTGCAGGACATGACGTACTTGACAGATTTTTGCAGTTGAGTGAAATTGCAGCAGATGTTGAGAAGCCTCCCATTTGCAAAGCCTCCCATTTTGCCAGTCTCTGCACATCTGCGTGGATTCAGCGCCGCCATGGCATCAACCGAACACCTGGGTGTGGTCGCCAAGCAGAGGTTTGCTGGTGCAACTGATGCCATGTACGATGAATACGATGGACAATCAATGATAGAGTTGATTTTGTGATGACATCACATCATAATTTGCCTATATTCGTTTTCGGTTTCTATGATTTCAGTTGATTTGTGGGATATTTGCCTACTCTTGGACAGTCTCTGAACACCTTTCGGAATGCAGCTGTCACTTGATTGGAGAATATCCGTGTCGGCTTTATCCACATGTCGTGGTTGAGCAGAACCTCCTCCGCTTGTGATTTGCCGAACTGTGCAGAGGCTCTGAGTTCAACTGAGGCACAGGATGGGATCAAGCGCGTTCGAGACATATGTGAGGAGGACTGAGATCGTTTGCTTCAGCGCCCTTTGGGATCTTTGGGAATGTCATCCTGTGACACGTTGTTTGAAAAAATGCCTCTGATGCCATTCTGAAGCAGAATGTTGACTCTGAAAAACAGGAGTCAGAAGAAGTAAGCGGTGCATTTGATGAGGTGCCAGCAAGGGAGTGAAGAGCATATTGTAGCAAAAGGATTTACACAACGGCACTGATCAATTTTCCAGTAACTCCACAGGTTGGCATTGAACAACACAAATCCTGACCTAATCTTCGGTCTGCGAAGGATGGAGTGGCTGACAACAGTGACGATGAGGACTACCAGTTGCAGCAGGAGAGGAAACTGAGCGTTGGGCCATGAGTCAAGATGGTCAAGTAACCCCCACCCTCATGGCCCCCATGTGTAGAAACATCTAAAACGCCTGATGCATGTCGGTTCTATGCGGAACAGACCAAGTACGTGAGGGTCGCCAAATTTGTGAAAGGAGTAGCAAGATAAGTACGATTAAGTACGCGTCGTGAAAAAAGATTGAAAGAAGTTTGCCAAAGAAATCTGCATCAGTGCAGACCAGGCTTTGCAAAGGAGCCGCTTGGAAGCAGAGCAAATTGAGGAGGCGCTGGACCAAGCTTCTCACGAGCCGAAAGTACGAAACTGCAGCACTTCCAATAGCCATTCCCTAGTTTGGCAATGTTTCGCGATGGCGCAACATGGTCACACCGATGCGAAAAGACATTTCCAGCGAAGCCGAGTTCCACTGTGACCACTTTGGAAGCTCAACTTGTCCCGTTCCACCGCCAGGTCAGCTTCTCAACCAGCTCGAGCTCCAAGGCAAAGCCAACATTCAACCCGCAGCTCGCCCTGTTGCAGGCGAGAAGACAAAGTCTCAGTTTCTGTACACCGTACAGATCCATGTCATTCCACATATCTTCGCAATGAATCATAGCTATCCATACATATCCGTACATCAAGATACATCAAGTACATCACCCTATGACTGTGACTACTGATGTCGATATGTGGAGCTGGGATATACATGGATATACTTGATATCTTGCCCGTTGTGCAATGAATCGATTGAAACGAAAGCACTGTAACCCAACTCGACCCTGGCGGTTCAGGAAATCACCCGCTGCAGTTTGCTTGAAGCAGAACAGGTGCACCGCTTGTGCAAGCTTTCATGACTTTGCATTGGCTTGAACGTCTCAACCTTTCAGCAGAATGCAAGGCTGAACTGCTCAAATCCAACTGGGTAGACGATTTAATGAATCTTTCAGATGCTGTTTTTTTTTAAAGTATTTGTCTCCATCACCAGCTTACAAATCGATTCAAGTTGCTTCAAACTCTTTCGCAAAATGTTTTGAAAGATCAGCCAGTCTCCAATTCAAATTCCAAAACGGTGTCTGCAAAGCAACGTTTTTTCATGTTTTTCGGTGTGGGAGGCCTTAGCTGCATATGGTAGTGCCGATGCTGCAGCGGAGGCTGGTCAAAGTTCTCAAAACATTCAAACACCTGACTGTTGACCCATGCAGACCCTGGTTTTCGCACCAGCTCTTGGCTGAAATTTATCCCGTTTCTGTGATGGCTGCGTCATTGCTTTGATTTCACATATTTTCTTATTTTACAGTACTTAAACATACTTAAACCTGATAAGATCTGACAAGATCTGATAAGATCTGATAAGATCTGAGCCATAGATGCCAATCTTGATAAGTCTTGCAGGCCTTGCTGGGCTCCAAGGCTCGCGGGAGTGGTGCAGATGACTTGCAGATGACTGTGACTTGCATGTGACTTGCATTTGCAGACTGTATCATTTCATAGGGTTTGCAACGTGCTCCAGTGCTCAGGCTCAGCATTCAGTTTCATCAAGGCTGGGAACAAGCTATGGCAAGAATCATAAATGAGGAGACTCTGAATGACCAGACCGTGCCAAGTGTGATTTTGCAGCGTTACAGTGTGTTACACTATGTTCATCTATGTTCACTATCCAATCCATTCCAAACAAACCCCTCTACTCTTTTTCAATTTCAGCGTCCCTGGGTGAAGCTCCAACTGTTTCATTTCGGTGGAGGAGGCTGCAGCACGACCGGCTTTTTGGTGAGGCCAGCTGAGGATCCTCCCGTGAAAAAAGCCAAGATGCAGGAGCCCCAGATCTGCACTGAGGATCTCCGGAGCCTAAGAGGTTGGCACTTCCCTAGTGGTGATCCGAGGTCGGAAGACCTGGGTTCTGGCCTAAGGAATCAGATGGCATCAGCATGCCACAGAGATGAACACCATGAAGCACTCACCGTGGAACTCTCTCAATATCTCTTAGCGGCAATGCCAGGGGTTCTGCAATTGCTGAGGAAATTCGCCTGTGTGGCGAGGCACCACTGGGATCACCATGTCCATGTCATGAATAGCTTCGTGTTCGGTGGCTTATTGAGCATCTGATCTATAATACTGTAAATTAATGGTCAATAATGGCTTGAATATTAGGTTCATGATGGTTCATAAGGGTTGGGAGATGACCTCGTTGTTGTGCATTGGAGGTGTCTTCAAACAAAAGCTGAGCTCAAACTCCAAGTCCATCGATCTCGACTAGCGGGGAATGCAGTCGAGATCGCTCGAAGAAAAAGAAGCAAACAACACCGACTTGCGATGCCTTGCTGGTTGGTGGCTTCAATGTTTTTCCCCTATTGATTATATATCAAATGGTTGGTTGACTAATATTTTCATAGGGTTGAAACCACCAACCAGCATGTGATGTTCTTCAGGAAGCTCAACTGCAACGTAGACATGAACGATCATGAACATGGCATGGAATGGCACAGTGTGTTGTGGCGCTTTGCAGCCAGCAGCTTCGGTGACTTTCCGCGGCATAGCTGTCAAAACTAAGCACTGGCTGCGGACAGCGTTTCGCAGCGCATTGGTATCGCTTCAGACTCGTGTCAGACTGGGATAGAGGAACATGAACAATTCAAACAACAGTAGATTTTACATGATTGTGTATCATGTTGCCTCAGCTACTGCTACTGATACTTGTGTGATGTTTTTCTGTTAAAAGATCATCAGCCTCGCTATGATATTGCTATGGCCAGCGTACTGGCCTCAGACTGGAGACGTGCATTGTGCCATGTCTGTGTTTCTGCAGCACTTTATCAGAATGCAGTGGAAGATGACATGACAAGCTTTGCAAAGCCCATTGTGCCTGAAATCCGTTTCATTGGCATTGCCATTCAATGATTCGATCCAATGCATGGTTCACTCATCCGCTTGTAAAGCTCGAATCGCACCGTATATGCTCTCTGTGGCTGGGGCAGAATCGCTTCAACTGTGGACATCATTCGGATCATTCAGCTGATTCCGCTTGCGGAGTTGAAAGCAGTGAGGTGTTACCAGCGCACAGCCGAGCGGTAGATGCCACTGAAGAATTTCACGCACGAAAGGCGGCGGGTAGCAGCCCTGGTAGCACCTCCCAGAGAGTTTCAGAAGCTACAGACACCAGAAACTGCCCGGGAAAAGCCATTTCAACATGTCGGGCATCAAGGGTTTGAAGAAAGTGAAAAACTGATGTTTACCGATTTTCAAACAGAGCATCACCCATGCCAGCTTGTATATGTGGTTCACATGCAGCAAGTGTGTGGCCTTTGCCATTAAAAAAGATGTCAGGCTACTTGTAACTCTCGCTAGCTTGAGTTTTTTTCGCTCAGGGTGTTGGGGGCGGGACCTCGCATGATCATTGTCATGATGGTCATCAGAATCAGCAGCGGGAGCACCAGCAGCGGGAGCACCAGCAGCATCATCAGCAGCATCAGCATCATTGGAATCATCGGCATCAGGAGCAGCAGCACCATCTATTTTCTCCGTGATCTCGGTAGAACTCCGTACATCAAATCATTTTTAGGTTCTCAATCTGCTTTCTCCATTTTTATCCCATCCATGCGTTGTTGCCAGTGAATTCTCCACTTCTGTTTCGACGGTGTGCAGGTTGCTGGGCTTCTCAACTCGCTGAACAGGCAATCTGTGAAAGTCATCAGTGCACTCAATCAACATGTGCCAGTCACGACGAGCTGATGATTAGGCAGAACTATAATGATGCAGCTAGATATTCGTGGGAATGCTTCTTTGACTGACCAGATACTTTTGATGATCAAGTTCTTCCAGATATTTTTGGGAATCTGATTCGTCCAGATGTGTTTGGGAACAGTTCATTGAAGGTCTTGAAGATCTTGAAGTCAAAACTTTTTCTAGCGAGGCTGCGCTGCGCCAATGCAGCACTGAAGCATGAGGATTTGACCAGAAAGGAGGCATCCAATGGCAGAGGCGAGACATGGTGGGAAGTTTGATTTTAGGTACGGAGCAGACTATTGAACTCCACAAACATTGAACAATGATGAAGCATATGTTTGGTGAAAGATACTTCTTAAAGATACCTATCCATAGAATTCCGTGGAATTCTACAGATATATCCACAGATATCCCCAGGATTCCATAGAATTCCAAGGTTCCTGAAGGCGACCTCGATGGACCGGGCATCGGGCACACGGGGCGTGGGCGTTGCGCTGCTTCGCTGCGTCCCACGAAGTCCGTGAGGCGCAGCCTTGGCTCGTGCGGAACGAGAACTGCTGCAGCAGGACCTCGTTCTACGCGCCTTCTACGACTTCTTAGGGAAGGACGGAAGAACAGAAACTCTGAAGTACTTATGAAGCAGTTTATGATGAAACATTTAAATTATGACCTTAACAAAAACTGTTGGTAAGCATCTTATGTCATAAGATGCAAACATATATTATGAAGCAGTTTATGAAACGTTTTATGAAGCTTTTTTATCATGAAACATTTCATGAAGAATTTTGTGTTATGAAATGTTATCAAGCATTTTATGAAGCCAGAAGAGAACTGATTTCATCTGATTTCTGTTGGCTTGGAAAATTGGGTAGACATATCACTTTGTTTCAGTTCGATCAGCTAGGGGGCATCATAGCGAGAGCATCCCTTCGCATGTTTCATTTCCCGTGAAATCAAGCTTCCTAAGCAGTGATGGCAACTTGAACGCACAGACAGGTACGCTCAAGCTGACAATATTTCTCACTATACGTTTCAACTTACATGTTTCAACAACCATTTTTACTGATAATAGCACCCAGCAAAATCCAATCTAAAGCTACGAGCAATACCATCGCTTCGACATGAAAACGGGCAAAAGTCAATCCACACGCGCACGGCATTGCAAACAGTATATCATCGTGTAAGGCCTTCAAGCAGCTTTGACCACTCTTGCCATAGATATATCGACGTAGAATGACTTAGTCGGCTGCTTCATGCGGCCCAAATGACCTGCTTCGATGAATGCCAGCGACATTCCCTGCCGAGTGCTACTGAGCCAATGGCAGGTGAAGCAGGCTCCCGGAAGAATTCGTGCATTCTCACCTTGAGATCTTAAAGAGTGGTCGTAGTCTCCAGCCAGTGATGCCCCATGTTGGGAGTAAGATACTTCGAATAATTCTGAGTCACAATCAGTTTTGGCACAGTTTTGCAAGCTTTGGATATTTGTCATTAGTTGACGTTGGATTCCCCAGAAGTACGAGAAGTCCTTGATCGAAGGCACAGATCATCAATGAGCATCAACGAGCATCATCACGAACATTACTCATTCACTTGTCATTCATCACAAATCATAATCATCACTCATCGTACTCGTATCGTATCTCATCATTGATCACAAATGATCCACAAACCATCACACATCATGAACCAATCAATTAAATCATCACCAAATCATCAACCAATCTCCCACTCACCAACCAATCACCAAATCATCAACAATCATCAACCAATCACCCAACAGTATCTTAAACAATATCTCAAATCATCCGAATCACAGCTTTCCTTCGGTGCTTTGCCTCCATGGAGGTTCTGGGCGATCGCGGAGAGGAGAATCTGAAGCGCTTGCGCATGGCCAGCGGTGCCAATGTGCAGCTTCTTCGAGGCGACGAAGCCACGGGATGCGCAGAATCTCAACCGCTATCCTTGTAGCGACAAAGCCATCCTTACGCGATCATCATGCCATCATGATGCTTACATATGATTATATACATATACATAAAGTATACATATATTGTCATATGTATATATATATATATTTTTGCTTCCATACTTTGTCATGGTAGCACAATTTCGTCGACGCTTCTGCTGACTTTCTTGAGGTGTTTGTTCCACATGACTCACGTTTCCCCCCTGCCTTGCGATTTGGAAAGACGCTACAGGACCACTGCTACCTGCAGCGTTTCGTGCTCGAGACGAATTCTTGGCCGTCCCCTGGCTGACGACGGAAAACAGGGCATATTAAGGGCATAAAAAGATATAAAAAGGGCATAAAAGGGCATGAAGACGATTATGGTTCTGTCACTGACTCTTCAGCTTTTCTTTGTATTTCTCATCCATCCTTTCATATGATTATAATCAACACTCGCATATATTCGTGCCTTATATTCAAGACACAACACATATAACATATTTTTATATTGTCATATCTTCATTTTAATTAAGAAATATATTACTGTAAACATTGTTCTCATCCTTTCCTCATCATTTCCTCATCCTTTCGCTGTGAGGTGCTTTGGGCAGACGACGGTGTGCGCCTGCGCCGTGCCCTGAACGGGCTGCTGGAGCGCGCCTATGCCAAGCGTCAGGACAGCTGATTACATGCATACAGTGTGGACATGCCTATCATATTTGACTCTGTGATGCGATAATGTCATCCTATATCCTACTATATCATACATCGATCTATGATATAATCCGGATGTACTATCATGACTGTGTCATGCTGTATTGCTAGTCACAACACTGGCGAAGAGTGACAGGTTGGAAGTCAGCAGAAGGAGGTCGACCAAGAGCCAGACTCACATGTGCTGGAGGCGACCTGGGACTGTTCGATGTGACCGAATCTTTTTTTGCGACGTGTAGAAGGTGTTTTGTAATTGTATTGCATGGTAGTTGTACTGGTATGTAGAATATGTATAAATATGTTGTGTATTGTCTAATATTGCTTGTTGTATTCTGCGTATGATGCTTACAATATCAGACGAAAAGCCCTGGATAGTATGGAATAGTCTGGTGATGGAATCATTAAAAGTTGATGATTCGATCAAATTGATGATATTAATGTCTCCTTGAAAGAATTTGATAGAGTTACATTGATCAATATAATTCATTAGTCAAACGTATCAGCTATATTGATCGTTTGAGTTACATTGGTGTCATTTCTTTTTAAACGATCAATATATCTGATCATTCTATATGCTGATATATTTACACCAATTTTGATATATAAGCTATATTGAAACCAATGATCCACCAATGGTAGATCATGATCCCATAGGTTACGACATGTCATTTCCCTTCTTCGGTTCAGGTCATGATCCCAGAGGTGGCTTGTCGCCATCTCATCGGTGCACGCGGTGATCGCATCAAACTGCTTCGAGAGGAGTCACGTTGCGAGCCTTGGCGGCGCCGGCGCGGTGCCCATGGTGCATCGCATCAGGCGACGCATCCCGTCACACTGAGTTGCACTTTCCACTGAACTACATGGCTATGGGTCAATATTAAACAACCAGCTAATTCGGGATTTCCACCAACAATAGTAGGGAAAACAATGGTTGATGATGGGGAACCAGGGGTACGGAGTTTTGACCCACTGAGCTACATATGAAGCTTTATACTGAACTATATGCGAGGTGTATAGTGCTAAGCTAAACTATAGATTTGCCACTACTACTCGCCTGTGGCACCTCATTCTATCTCAGCTTGTCATCATAGGTGGCAGTTCCCTTATCATGATTTGTCACCATTATTGTAGAAGTATCAGCAGCTAGTGACACTTAGTAGCAATGTTGTTCTACCAATGAGAAGGGTGTATTGACCAAGCGGCACTTAGATGATTCAAAACAGCCGAAGTGGAAAGGTGAACATCCCAACTGCTGAAGTATCTATAGCACGGGTACCACACAACAAGCCATGCTTGTTTATTGAGACGCTACGCAAAAGTAAGCTTCGCCTAATTGAAATCAACAGGACATGGCCATTTTACTATGCACAGAATTGGCATCAAGGCTTTTAAAATCCCATATAGTCATATATAGTCACCTTTCAGATGTCTGGTCTTTCTGAGTTCTTCCCTTTTATCATGTTGACAGGGCTGTGATTTTCAATGACCCAGCGTGGCCGCCTTCGGCATCTCTGACATGTGCCTGGTCGCACCAAGGAAGTTCATTTGTCACCGGGCAACGTTGCCGGGATCGCGGCGCAAAGACGGGTGAAGTGCAACGGGTGGATTCCTCAACGATTACGAGCGAAGAGCGCAGCTATCATGCTGGGATTGGATGCAGATAGAGCCAGAACATCAGATAGCTGAATTTTTTGAGTAATTACTTAATCATATTATATAATATAATTATATATATATATATATGCTTGATCATGATTGCTGCTTGCATGATGCCGAGCAAGTTCAACATGTGCGCAGCTCTACCGAGGCTGATTCCTAGCATCGCTGAAGCTGTCGCGCGGATCCATGAGGTGCAAAGTCCATCAAACTCCACGAGATTTCGGGGATCTTTCGGTTGAGAGATGAGTATGGTGGGAGCAAAACATGGTGGGTGATGGTGGGATGATGAGTCATGACATGGATATGTGCCAAGTCATAGGGTAACCGTTATGGCCCCCATCAGTTTGCTAATGATCATTCTATATTTGGAAACCTTTGGTTGTGGCACCTATTTTGGCACATATCCAGATGTTGACAGACGTTGACAGGTGCTGGTTGAATTTGCGGAGATCGGCATTTTGAGCCTTCGACACTTTGACCTACAAGAGGTCTCCACTGGTGCCCCCACACAGGAGAGACTAGCATTTTCAAACACATATCAAATATGGGTGTTTCTCAGAATAGGGGACCCAAAAAATGGGTGGTTAATAATGGATGATTTGGGGGTACCCCTATTTTGAGAAACACCCAAATATATTCAAATGTACAGATGTTAGACTTGTCGGATTTTTTCGCCACAGAATTTGCCGCTGTTTGCACCTTCAGTCATCCCATGTCATCCCTTGTCCACTTATATCCACTTCCTTGGGAATTCCGAGGAGTCGAACGACGGGCCCAAGGAACGATTGCTTGGACATGGTCTTGCGGGCATCTCCCGGGGGGAGGCGAAATGTTTGAACATGTTTGAACGGGCAGTTCTTCCAAGCGTCCTGATCTGTGGAGTATCATGGAGCCTCTCCATCCCATTCTATGGTACAGTGATAAGTACATCTTGGATAGGTTGGGATGTAATGATTATACATTTACCAGTGTAGATAGAGACATTTTTTTGTAGTACTGATTGTGAGACATTTTCGAGATGCCACACTTGCCGATTCTCATGATGGATGTCTCATTCAGGCACGGAATGCCCGCATAGCAGTTCGGCAGCTGGTTTCAGCTGAGGCGCAACACTCAACGCGAGCCAGGTCACCAGCTTCCACCCATAGTTTCCACCCACAGATCAAACAAGAGCCGGGGGTTCAGATGGGTTCAGGGGCACCTCCACAACTATTTCTGAAGTCCACCAATCACTCACAGCCAGCGGTTTCTTCGTTCCTCCAGGAATGCGGATGGCTGATAGGCAAGAGAGGTAATAAGATTCACAAACTTCGAGCAGCTAGGCGGAATTTGGATTCTGCTGGACGTGCAGAAGTTGCCATTAGACAGCTTGTTTTGCACGAGTTGTCGTGTAGATAAGACCCATTGGAGGTGGTTGGATCTGCATGGCTTGGCACATCTTTGCAGTGCCACCTCTGAGGAACTTGCCTTAGTCTCCACCCGTGAAGCTGATGCCGAAGTGTGCAATGGCTGCCCAAGATCCGTGGTTGTCGGCAGCTTAAGCACGGATCAGAACCGTCTGCAATCAGTCCTGTGGGATACCTGATAGACTCTGATAGACCATAGATTCTTGATACAAATGACAGTCGCACAGTCAATCCCTGTGTCCTTAGGAAATCTTTGGTGCCCCAATCACCAAGTGCATTTGCGTGCTTCAGTTGATTGTGGACGACCTGGAGCTTTTCCCTGAAGTGACTTGACTGGTCGATGTCCAAAACATTTGTCAAATGCTGTCAGGTGCGGATGCCGATCTCACGCTGGTTCAGTGAATTTACCCAGCGGATCTGTAGGCAAGAACCTGTTGGAGTCATGCAGATTATCAGACTTCAACCGGCGAGACGAGATGCAACAAAACGTAACAAAACCAGTTTCAGCGGCACACGTTGTAACCGCGGAAGCACGGGCTGGAAGCAGCACCATGGAGAGCACGTTGTAGATGCCCTGCCCCAAGGCCCGGCGGAGCTTCCCAATGGTTCCCATCATTTTGAAATGCGAAGTGTGGAACAAGAGCTGCTGTCGCCAAGGTACAGCCTTGCACGAGTCTCTTGGTGCCCAGAAGTTTGTCGCCTTTCCTCTCTCGCGGCTTAGAAGAGGTGACGATGATAAGTCCAGTACTTGCAGATGATTGGCATCCAGCGATGTCCAGCAGGGTTTGGAAATCGCTTCTCTCGCTAGGCAGCAAGTGCTGGCTGTGATGCCCGTGTACACGCTGGGAAAAAGTGGGGGCCTTGGGGGTTTCTTTTTGGCTCCTGCAATGCAGAGACAGAAGCTTGAGAGTGGTGCTGTTGGAACTTTGAAGCAAAAGGTTCTCATGGAAATCAGAGACGGGAAAGGCATTCCAAAGGCTCCCGTTGGTGGGTGCACGTATCAAAATGTATCATCAACATGTACCAGGTATCATCAGCAAACCTACGTAAACTTCCGAATAAACCTCATAGTAAGCCTCATAGTAAGCCTCATAGCCAACCTCATAGCCAACCGCATAGCCAACCTAATAGTAACCCTCAAAGTAAACCTCACACAAAACCGACCATCTTTTTTTTTTGGAGAACCATGGAGTCCATGTGACACCCGGTGGCTCAGTTGGCTGCTATTGGAACTCCGCGGAAGCGCCCAACAGCGTTTGCTGGGAGCACAAGCAGCGCACGAAGCCGTGGAAAGCGCTGCAGCTGCGCGCCCTTTGGCATGACAGCGGCAGGTTGGAGAAATCACCAAAATCTGAGAATCACTAGGTATTAGTGTCAAAGGTATATCTAATCAATGTAATGAGATGTGATAAGTCACAATTGATTAGATATAATGAGTTGTTAAATCGTATTAATTAGTTAGTATATTGATTAGTAACTTTCGATGATTGGCTATAGTTAGTATGATAAATACTCGGAGTAATGATTCCAATTAATGTGTATAGAATATGATGAACTGTAGCCGCGCGGGTTACTATTCTAAGCAGAATTTGGACCAGAAATATTACCGGAACAGAACTTGATGCCTCAATAATGGTCTATTGATACCCAGTTGGGCGTATCTCACCGCAAACAAGAACTACCCCGAGAAATGAGACCTTCAACATTAGCAAACGCTCCTGATCGTCTCTGGAAAGGGAACCACATGAATAAACCATGGTACTTCTTGTGTTTTTTGATATATATCCAAAGAAAGGACTCACTTATGAAACGATAATCTGCATAAATGCATAATATGATTGATTACAATTGGGCTTGTGCTGAAACTCTCAATTTTCGCCAACTTTCTGCGTCCGTAAGACATCCCAGTCGTCATCAAGCCGAGTGTTTCCATGAAAAGATACTAAAAGCCCCCAACGCCAAACTCGTCCATTTTCGTATAAGTGTCTTGTCTATGGGGCATTTCATCCGTCAGTGCGTTGAATTTGCTCGGAAGAGATCCGTTGTGGGACCTTTGCCATTTAGCCTCGAAAGAGGTAGTTTTGTCAAAATCTCCAATACTGCCACTTCCACACACACACACACGTCGTGATACCTTGCGTATGTATCGTGAAATTCATAGACTTAGATATATGTGCTGCGTTTCTCCAAATATGAGTACCCCAAAATCATCCAGTTGATGAATCATTCATACTCGTAGGTTTTGGGGTCACCTATTTTGAGAAACCACCATTAGGAAACGTACTTCCACACTGTCTTATCTTTTGGTACTGGTGCCACATTTTGTGTTGAGAACGCCATGACCGGGAGAGTGAAGAACTCTTTGTTCTTCAATATAAAGGACAGTCCTTTTTCACAAGCAGAGAAGCTGATTAAAGAGTCCAACCTGGCTGCGTTGAATACCCTGTACAAGCCCACTGAGCAGACCACAGTTTTCTTCGCAGCGGCACGCGAGTCTGGTCAAGATGAAGAGGCTTTGGCACTGTGCCGCATGTTACTTGAGCGCAGCATTCCTGTCGACCACGCAGATGAGCTCAACCAGTCTGCTCTTTTCTACGCAGCGCGACAGGGGCATGCTGGTACCATCCAGTACCTCATGCGACAAGGAGCCAACCCTAACCTCGTGGACAAGAACGGGGAAACTGCAATTTTCTACGCAGTGTCGAAGAAGCAGGTGGATGCTGTCAAAGCTTTGCTTGACGGAGGCGCAAATCTGGAAGTAGTGAACAAGTGGAAGCACACGTGCATGAGTGTCGCACCCACAGAACTTCTGCCGACTCTTGTAGAGGAGCGCAAAAAGCGCCGTCGCTACGACTCAGGTCCTGGACCAAAGCGGCGGCGCACAGCGCTGGAAGAGCTGCGTTCATGGGCAAATGAATGGCCCGTCACAGAGCAAGTGGTTGGAGAGAGAATGAACTACAAAGATGAGGATGTTATTCTACAGTCAGATGGCTATGCTGTGGTTAAGAATGCACCAGAGACTTGCGCTGCACGCATTCGCGTTTTAGAGAAGAACTTCGTTGTAGACCATGCTCGCCTGTTAGAAGGTGAGCCATGGTTCCAAGACCTCACTCCCGAGGATTTGTGCGAAACGGTAGAGGTTATCAGCGACCTGGGAAACTCAGTGAATGCCATCAAACATGTGCTGTGCGGCAAGAACCCCCGACACTTCACGCTGCCCTTGGTTGAGACAAAGACCCAAATGATCGTGGGCTACGTCCACGCCAGCTACAAACCTGAAAAGCAACAGATGGCCATCGCACACATGAAAGTTGACACTGACCACACGGGACGAGGTCTTGGTGGACTGCTGATCAATGCAGCGGAGGATTACAGCACTTACATTGGCTGGAGCTGCATTACAACATGTTTATCGGTGCTGACAGCCAATGCCCGTGCACAAAGATGCTATTCGAAAGCCGGGTTCAAATTCGAGTCCAGCTCCACGGCACTTTGGGGCTCAAAGCAGCATCCTGGATTTGAGTGGGAGTGCTGGCGAAAGGTTCACAAACATTTCGGCAAGAAGAGCAAGAACTTTGAGAAGCAGTAGTTGAATTCAATCAGGTCTTTGGAACTGTCCACAAATGATTGCGTCCCCGGTCAAAGGTAGATACAACAATAGAAAACTACAATGGGAAGAACCCAATCGTTGTCTGGAGAACTACTGCAGCTGTGGCGGGCGGTAGTTCTTCAGCTGTGATCAGCTTCACGGCAGATGCATCCAGTTCGACAAGGGATGACCAGAGATTATGAATGTAGAGTTGGCAGGGCTTGAAAGATCTTGAAAGGATTTACTTTCACGAACTCTACCCCTTTACTAAATCCAAAAAGTTGTGGATTTTTTCCAATGTGCACATGCATGCAGCAGCATTGATTTCCTTCAGATTTGGCTTTTTCTTGAAGGGGACAGTTATTAAACACATGTTGGAAGGCTGATAGCTATCAATAGTCATCAATAGTCATCAATAGCTATAAAAGGATAGTTTTCCCCATCCTTCCATTTGATGGTTATTGGAATGCTGCTTTGGTCGAATTGGTCCAAGGTGTTGATGCCGACTCTTCACCCAAAGGCATGGCGCCAGGTGGTGCAGGTGCAGGTGCTGAAGGCCAAAGAGCTTTGACAGCATCGCAGTTTCCATCTCAGTGGTCACAGGTCCTGTCACAGGTACGGTGAGAGGTTGACATTCGAGAGACTGCTGATGACTACTGATGACTGCTGTATCTAGTTTTGAAGACCAAGGCCAAACATGCATAGTCTGCAGAGGGCACAAGACGTGGGAGATCCCATTGAAGGCTTGAAGATGTTGGATGATGGGCGCCCAAGTTGACAGGTTCAACAGGTTTCAACAGTGCAGATTCAGTCCATTTCGAGTGTTCCAATGACAATAAAGATCACTGAAGTGTCAGTGTGTCAGAGGCGCGACTGCCGCGATGCCAGCGCCAGTGAAGCTGGCTGACGCCGAGTTCCTGAGCCAAAAACCTCGTAGGATTGGATGGGAATTTGATGATATTTTCAACTTGGAAACCCAGGGATTGTTTGCCATGTGGATGTCCAATGGTTTCCAATGGTTTCCAACAAACCTATGTATCAACATTCTGTCAACATCTATCAACATCTATCAACTACTTCAGGGACAATGAAATTCAATGAGGCCTCAATGATGCGAAAAGAGCTGAATCTCTTCACAGTTTCACGAATCCAGGTTGCCGCCTCAGCATTCAACGGCACGTGACAAAGGCGCTCGCTGGGAGTGCTGCAATGTTCACTAATGTCCGTAGTGAAAACAGCTGAAAAAAGTTGAAATGAAAATCAGTCCAGTCAATCACATTGCAATTTCATGCTTTCTTATGCTTTCTTTGGTTCCCTTGTCTTTTTAACCTGTGGTTCAGCAAGATGAAACCAGTCGCAGGGGAGACCAAAGTGTTGATGGTTCTGATGGGGGTTGAGATGGCTTGAGTCCCTTAAGGGGATGACCCATGGCAAGCTGTGTAGGGCGGCTTGAGGGACCCAGCAACCCAGCATCGCAGCCACATTCACTTTTCTTGAGGCGCACCTTGCGAGATTCCCAGGCGGGAGATCACAAACCGATCACCACTGCAAGGTCCAGCGACTACTTACTATGTTCAATATCCATGGAATCCATTGTAATCCCATATATTGCAGAGTGTGAACAATACAATATAAGCTAATATGATATGATATCAAGCTGTATATTATGTAAGATTGCAAGTAGGGATTCCATTTGTTTGCCGTCTGGGTCCAGGTCCATTGAGAAGACCACGACCTTGTTGCTGTGCTTTGACAGCCTCACAGCTGCAGCTCATGGCACCGCCGAGATGTTTGTTGGGATGGGCGCACATTCCTTTTTGGACTCCAAGTGAATCTCACCAAGTGATGCATAGCCTACATAGCTTTGATTTTTTTCGTATGTTTCTTATTCTTGGTCGGAATAAATCATCATTGTTCCTTACTTTCCTTTGCATTTTCCTCAACTCATTCCGAATTAAAGTGAATTTAATGATTTTCATTCTTAATTTTCTTCATCCAATCAGTGACTCTTTCCGAATTTTCAAAAGTGAAGAGGTGCACTTCTGAGGTTATCCATTGGCCATGCGCTTGGCCAGTCAGCATCTCATTGCTCAGCGTGCTGGAGTTACGCTGGAGGTCCATCCAGAGGTGGGGGAAATTGGTTGATGATGGTTGATGAGTTGGGTTGATGGTTGATGTGAGTCACTTCTGTGAGTTGTTTTACAAAGTGATGAGATATTTTACTAACTTTGGAGGGTGTCATGGGTGGAGATTTGTCCAAAATGGAGAGTCTGAAGTCTTAACATTGGTGAAGCTTCACGGCCCGTGACCCCGGAAGACTGACTAAGCTGGAGGCTCCTTGCACAGTTCTTGAAATCAATAGTCCTGGTATGTCCTGGTCCATCCAAGAGTCCATCCTTGTCTTATTTGATCGCTTTCTCGCCTTATCTCGCCTTCTCTCGCCTTACTCCTTTGCTCTTGAAGCGCAGGCGTGGTCTGGAGTGCCACATGGCGCAGTGTGCAGGGCCCAGTCCCTGCTGCCATGTCACAGCAGCGTGGCTGATCCTCAACATGTTCGACCGACCGTGCGTTCTCAGGATGCGCATCCTGGGAAAGCCCAGTGCCAATGCAGTTGCTTGTTTCTTGGGCAAGACAACTTGCACGGATCATCACGGATCATTCGCCAGAAAACTTTCGGACACATTTGGACATTGTGACATGGTAGTGATACATGGTATTTGTATGTATTTGTTGCGATTTACATCAGTTTAGGAGATCATAGGACGAATGATAGTAGCTATATAGAATCTGTTGAGCATCGGTGCACTGACCTCCTGAAAGGGCCATGTCTGAAGCAGATCCCATTTCCAAGAGAAACCAGACAGGAAGCGAATGGAAGCGACCTGTGCGATCCTTTGCCTAGCTTAGGTTTTCTGATACAAAGAGCCCAGTGGCTGGAACGAACATTTGGCCCTACCTTGTGACCATGGCGAAAAAAATAGTTGGGCTGCCTTCACGTGTGGTCAGTAGCATGCAACCTGCTCACTGTGAAGAACTCTATGAGAAGAATTCCCCAACGATTTCATGGCAGTGGCATGGGTCAAAATAGGTCTTTCTGAAATCTTTCTGAAATCTTTCTGTGTCTCACAGATTCTCACCTTGTGAATCCAACTGTCTCTTGACAACTTCGCTGCAGGATGTCGCCAGAAAGCAAATTCGAAGAGCTTTGGAGGTGCCAAATGCGCCGCGATGCTACGCAATGCCACGCACAGTCGCGCCTTGGGAACCGTTGAGTTTACTCATTGGTGCAGGCGGGGCCGAAACGCATTCGCCCAACCACCAGAGAAGAGTTGAGGCTCGAGCTGGAAGCGCACCTTTCGGTGATGAGAACAGCAATGTTGGTCACTTGCTTTCGCAGCCCATTGGATTTGTTTCCTAGCTCCATGTTGAGGGGGTTGGCATGTCACCTGTGACAGGTGGAAGCGCGAGGATTTAAGAGAGGAGCTTGCTCAGGCAAGACAGGAGGCAGAGGAGAAGGTGGGACTGGGAAAGTTAGGACAGGGACGGTATTGAAGAGATGCATGGCAATGGGAGAAGTGGATGGGGGGAGGGCAGGACGTCATGGCCAGACTGGTTGGGAATCGCAAGCCACATGGGTGACTTGAATGGTGACAAGTCGAGTGATCTCGCGGTCTAGGCCAAGCAGGAAGAAGAGACTGAAGCAAAAAAGGAGCTTCAAGGCAGAAGATGAAAGCAGATTATGTATTAGGCCAATTCAGGAAACATATTCGAAACAGATTAGATATTCGGACAACTACTGAGGAAACATATTCTGAAACAAGCACATTGGCGGAACTGATTGGAAACATTCAAACTGTATCAAACTGTTTTGGTACATTCTTCCTTGTGACGCTGAGCGAGATTGTCCTCTGAACAAAGTGACTGTCAGAAATGCACTGTGGGGTGTCAAAGCAGGCGAGCAAGAGGAAATCCAAGCACAAAGACAAGCCATTGAGGATGATGGGGTTCTTCCATGCTCTTTCGCAATGTTTACCTTCAATGGCTGGAATCGCAAGGTTTGAATGTTTTCACTGCAGATTTGGAGATCGAGGAATGGAAGAAACGCATTGCGAAGCTGGAGCAGGAGAACTCTTCCTATCAGGTCACCCGTGAGTTGGCAACTGCCTTCTTTCGGTAAAAGGTGAAACAGGTGAACAAGATTGAACAAGATCATTTGACATCAACCTTTAAAATGAATAGTCAGAGACGTGTCCAAAGCATTCAAAGCCGACAAATTTGTTGGCAGTTTTTCAATTTCCTCAATTCCTAAAGGATTCAAGCATTGAAAATATCGAGGGACTGCCAGATATTTATAACTAATGAGATATCTATGATGCATTGATATGACTGATCATTGTAATCATCCACATGAAAATGACTATACTATACTATACTATTCATAGTAGATTGACAAGATACTTAATTTACTTCAGTTGTAAGACTTGATTATGCTATAGGTCTAAAGTCACATAAAGTAATACACATAAAAAGTAAATAACATATAAGAAATTATTTAACTTTCTGAAGATTCGAAGCATTTCCTGCTTTTCGAAGCTGGTGCCTCCCAACGGAGGTGGAGATCAGCAGCTTACAACGTGCAGTGCAGTCGGGTCTGGAGCGCTTGGATGGGCCCCAAGTCTCAGCCGCCCACCGTCCTCCGTCGGGAGCCCCAGCGTTTTTGTACCAAGAAGCCCAATAAACGAAGGTGTTTGAGGAGTTAATATGGCTAATATCAACCAACCAATGGTTAAGATTAGTTAACAGTTAGATATGGCTAATATGGCTAATATGTTTGATGAGTTAAGAGTTAGATATGGCGAGCTGGGTCAATATCAACCAACCAATGGTTGACTAGCTGGTTAGTGGCTCATCATATGGGATGATAGCCAACAATTGTCAGGGGGTATACCAGCTATATATGGCTATGGGTCAAGATTAACCAACCAATAATAGGGGATAATGACCAACCAATTATAAGGTAAACCAATGGCTAATGGTAGGGGAACCAGGGGTACGGGTTTTTGACCCACTGCCATATGAGTTTCATATCTAGTACTATATGACTGTTAACAGTTACTAAATATCTAGTACTATATCATAAATCTCTGTTACTCTGTATTATGTACATAGATGATGAGTAACATATATTACAGAGTAACAGGTATTCATTAGTAACATATACGATTAGCAACATGTATTATTAGATGCTATAGTTCCAGATAGATTCTATTCTGAATCAGTTGATGTTAGTTTCAATTTCAGTGATCCTAAAACAGTAGAAGAGGTTATCAATTAGTTACACATCAACGCAAGCTAGATGATGATGCAGTCAAATTAGGTTGGATTTGTATATGTGCATTGGACATAAATCGCTTACAAATTGCATGTTAGTCATGCGAGCCGTTTCAGCGTTATCATTCTTGATAGTTGTTCCACGCTGTTCCATGTTGTGCCGACATTGCCATCACGTATGGCTCGTGTGTCTACAGTATGGCTCTTCCAACTTTGTTGTTGCCAGTATGTACACATCATTTTGCTCTATGAAGTTGTCAGAGACATGAACCACTTGATGATTTGGGAGAAATGTGAGAAGCTTCATGAGGCTTGAAGGAGTGTGAACATGACACGAAAAACTCGAAGATGCTTTCATGCGGTTTGGAATCATGTTTGCTTTTGCTTGTTGAAGAAGGTCTGTAGTTCTTCAGATTGGACCTTGACTGCCTCGAACGTGGAAACTGAGGTGGCAACTCCTTGTTAGCCAAACTGCTCCTGCGAGTGCGGGGCTTCTGAAGGTGGGGATGTTCCTGCATGACCACAGCAAGAGAGACACGGTTCACGCAGGGCCTGCTACATTTCTCTCTCGGAGGAGAAGCTCTTGGAAAAAGAGAAGGCAAAAAATCTCTGCCCGGGATGTTTGCCGATACTTCACATGTTTCAAATCTGTTTCAAATGTATCGTATCAACTGTCAAGAGATGATGTAACAACTGCGCTGCTCTCAATGGCACTGCTGCAGCTTGCTACTTTTTGACAGATTTCTTATTCGCCTTGAGCTTGGCACAGCATGGCACAGATGGGAGTCGTTATTTTTCAGGCTTTAAGCAAGCTGCAGCAAGAGCGGCTGCAGCTGCAAGAGGAGCTTCTCGAGCTTCAGAAGGTTTCTCAACAACTGGCACAGGACCGGGATGGGACAAGGAATGGCAAGGACGACGGAAGCATCAGCACATCCATGGACATCCGTTGTAATTCCAAGATATTCCAAGTATTTGGATGCACTCTGTTGTTTGTTGATATATCTTAAGCATGTTTCACATGATGTGGGGAGCACGGTGGAGCAGCGTCAGCTCAGCCCGCAGACATGGAAGGGCGACTCGACTCTTCCAGGAGGCGAAGGCCAGCCGAGAGGAGCTGCAGCACTTGCGACACGGAAGTGGAGAAGCAAAGAGGCAGGGAGGCCATGGAGATCTTCGCGTATGACAACGGGTCAAGATCAACCAACCAATAATTGGGGAGAATGACTGAAAATAGTAGTGGGAAAACATATGGTTAATGACAGGGGTATGGGCCGGGTTTTGACCCACAGCCATATGAAATTTTTGATGCTTTTTAATTTTTAACTGTTTAAACTTATATTAGTCTCCACATGTTTTAACACGTTTGACATTCGATGCTTTTTAACTTGTTTGGCATTGGATGGTCACATGATGTCACAGGTTTTGAGGCTGGTTTTGATTTGTTTTCATACTGCGGGAATCAAACGCAACTCAGTTCCTATATCTTCCCCGCTGCGGCAGGCGGACGTCCGTGGTACATCAAGGAGAGATCCTAGCTTTGAAGAAGGAGGTGGATGCGTGGTCCTCAGAATTAGGCCACGCTGTATTGCTTTTGGATCTTTTGTAAGCAAGACTCTGGGTGAGCCATGGTGAGCCCGTCAAAGCCCATTTTGGTGACTACAGCGGCAAACCCTGGTGTTTGCTGCGGGGGGGATTTGGCCCTCAGGCACTAAAACGGTCTTTTTCCAGCAAGACGTTGGCCCATTCATGAACACAGTTGTGAAACCTACGCATTTTTGTCACAATAGATTTGGTTGGATGACTCAGCATGAACCATTGGGTTCCTGCACCGATGCGTCCTCCTATGTCCTCCTTGTCCTCAAATCCTCCAGGGTTGCTGAAACTGTGTGCATGTAAACAAACAGGAGTTGTGGCTTAGGGTTGACCATGAAGTTTACCTTATAAACTTCCTGGCTGTCAGACCCCGCAATTTGGTTGCCATAGGTTTAAAAGACATACAGATACTGGATCTGCATGGCTCATGTGCCCTGAGGCCGGAGAGAATGCTGTGGAGGAGGTTGCGGTAGTTTTGATGTGTTGATGACATGAGATGACTGTGCTTATTGCCTTTGAATTCCTGAGTTTTTGGGTACCTGGGTCAAGGTAGCCTTGTTTTGGTCAAGTCATTGAGCTCGACCTTGGAGTCTCATAGGAGTCCACAAACAGGGACGGACAGAATGCACAGAGTCGATCACAGTCTAGCAGTCGAATTCCTTTCTCTCCTTTGGAAGCCTTTCCAGCGATTCCCCTGATGCATTCGCCCTGAAGGTTCGGGCTCGACGCAAGTCGATGCGAGCTGAACAGAAGGGCGTTGTGTTGGATGGAAAGCAGATGCCTTGGTGCAAAATGGTGCAAAACATCGAGACAAAGGGCATCAAAGCATCAAACGGCAATCTGTTCGATCGATGTTTGACAAATATTGAACTACCGCATCGGTCCCACAGCATGCTGAATTCTGTTTCCATAGCATTTTTTCATATTTTTTTCCATTTTGGGTTTTGTCGCTTTTTGTTACTTCTACGGGCAAGATTCGTTCCCTTGCCCCCAGGCGCCGCATATCAGTGCTGGAAGTGGATCTTGAACGCCAGCAGAAGCAAAGCCAAAAAGATTTACAAGATCAATTGACATCAGAGGAGCTGGGGGCAGTTGGGTAGATCTGTGGTGTGGGGTGATGTTGGACCATTTGTGCATCCACCAAGAGCAGAATGCTGGATGAGAATGAATCGGAATAAATTTGAATGAATCTTGAATAATTGAAAGATATACAGTATTACAAGTTTGAATTTATAGTTCCAATAACAATTTTGAATGGAAAAGTCTTGAGGCCATGCGGAGTGCTTTTACCATAGCGCACCGCGAGGAAGAGGCTTTGGCAGCCCAACAGCGAGAACAGCTGGAAGACATTGCGAGGTCAGAGCGGCAAACAGAAGCGGCTCTCGAGATTTGCCGCAAGGACATGCGGGTTGGGCCCCATGCCAGTGCTCTCATGCTGCAGATCTACTGTAAGGTAGCCAGTAAGATCTAGTAAGGTATATGATGATCGATGTGCATATAGACTGCATACATACAGGAGAGACATCCAATTTGTGAGCCAATGGATGATCTAGAAGCCGATGTAGAGCAAAAGATGTGCTCCCTCCAATTCCATCCTCCTATCTCCTCTCCTTTTTCTTTTCAATCTGCAGTCATCTTTATTCCTATCCTTATTTCTCTCTTTCTTTTTATCATTCTTATCATTCAAAACTCTTATTCCTTCTCTATGTTTATCATTCTTTATCTATTTCTTATTCCTTCCCTTTTCCTCTCCTTAATCCATTTACATCCATTTATTTATATCTTTATCTCCATTTCTTCCCTCTCACTATTCTTCTTCATCCTATTTATCTTATTCACATCTTATTATTCTCCTTATTCTCCTTATTATTATCATTATTATTATTATCGTCTCCGAATCTTCACATCTTATTATCCTTATCTTATTCCTTATCTTATTCACTTATCTTCTTCATCCTTCTTCTTCACATCGGCCGTTGCATCGGAGGAGGAGGCCATGTATCGCTCCGAGGCTTCGGAGCAGCGGGCGGCGCTCGCGGGCTTCGCCGAGGCCGTGGCCCTCGTGCAGCGCGGCGCTGCAGCCGAGGCGGGACAGCCGAGGCGGCAGCAGCTGTAGCGGTCGCCGCCGAGCAACGCGCCGTGGCCAACGAGGGCAGCGAGCTACGCGAGCTACGGGAGCTGAGTGCCCAAGCAGCTGCAGACGTTGCAGAGGAGATGATGCTTTGAACATGTTGGAAATTTGTTGGAATGAATTGAGTCAAGTAATGTTATTGTTTTTTAGTTTGGTTTGTTTCTTGTTGTTTTTGTCCAGTTTGATTTGAGACCGCATTCTGATGGCTTTTGGTTGTGCTATGGTAGGCTACTGGTACTGTTGTGAAGCAAAAACACAGTGAGGAACCACTCCGCCATGCATCTCACATTCATCTCATGATCCTCAGGAGCTTGCCCTGGCACAGGGTGTGAACCCAAAAGGTGCAAAGGAACAGGGTGCTCTTGCCGCAGCAGAGGTGCGAAGCCAAACAGGAAGTCTCGCGGAGCGTCAAGCAGCTCTGAAGCGAACGATCGCCATTCGCGAAGAACTCATCTACAAGACTCAGCAAATGCAAGAAGAGTATGAAGCAGAAAAACAACACAAAGATGCGATGATGCTGGAAAGGATTGACCTGGAGTTGGAGATGGAGAGTGAGAAGAGAATCTGGGAGAAAAATCTGTTGGATCGCAAGCGGATGGTACAGCCGGGGGTGACCCAGCCTGGAGTCAGCAGCGTGGATTTGGTTTGCCTAAGATCAGAGCTGACGGTTCAGAAAGAGATGACGGAGCAAGAGGTTGCCCAAAGCTCCTTGGAGGCAGCTGCTTGCACAAGCGCTTCCGCGCTTCCTCACAAAGCCAGAGAATGCCCAGAGAGCCAACATGCCCCCCATAGACACACATGATCACACAAGCACCCAGAGGCAACTAGGGGACACACTGGGACAGTATATGATGTTGTGTGCATGTATGCATGCTTGTGTGGACAAAGCGCGGCAAATCACTTGGTGCAGAAAGGGTTGCAATTTTATGAGATTGTCTCACAACGTGCGGCAAGCATCAGCGAGCGACGTTTGTTTCAAGAGTACAAAGTGAGGTCGGCAAGAGGTTGCCCAAGCAGAAGCGGTTCTTGCTGCGGTGACAGAGGCCTGAAAATTATAGTTCTTGCAGTACAACTTGCAGTACTTTGTGCAGTGTTCACTCATATTCAATCGCAGTTTCAGTAGTGTGATGACATGCTCACGGTGGGGCTGACTTCTACATCTAGGCTACCACGTGATGAAGTTTGTACATCGCTGTGCTGTCCAAGCCATGGAGCGTCCCCCAGGCTGCCACGGAGTACAAGGAGATGGCCGTCCGGCGACGAGAAGTACTTGGTGCAGAGGACGTCGGTCCTGGGGAGGTCATGGGGAGGTCTCTGGGGAGGTCTCTTTGAGCAAGTCTTTCAGTAGTGAAGGAGTCGACTTCTTGCGTGACCTTGGGAAGAGATTTGTACCACAGCGGTTTTTCAAGGATTTTTCGGCTAGAATGCAACTGGGAGCCGAACATGGATGAAGTTACACTCACAAAAACGAGACTTGATGTTTTTTCGGTCTTCATACGCTCAAGGACTCTCAAAGCCTTTTAGATGAAGCAAGGAAAGAGAGGCCGGGCCTTCCAAGATCGTCTAAGTATGGCTTTGAAGCAACATGAGTTTTACATGATCTCTTGGTCTTTGAGCTCATGTGTTTCCTGAGGCGTTTGGCCAAAGACAGCCTTCATTCAGCCCTCGAGGAATTGCAGAAACACGGGCTTAGGACCGCTGCGCACTGACACTGCAGCTTCGAGGACCTCTATAGTCTGTATCATAATATGCTTTTTTTGCATACAACTTGTGTATATTGTATATTTATGTATATTTATTTTTGATTATTTCATATGATCATATATTTTTTGATTACAAATACATTCATGTTATCAAGAACCAATTACTTAAAAATTCAATTCCTTCTTTGATACATATATAATCTATTCAAAGTTTCAAACAAACTAGTTATATTATATTTCCTTGCTTTCTTTGTTAATTGTTTGCTCCCAGACATCTCTGCATCACCAGTGGAACCCTCCTGGAGAAAGGACTCGTCCGTGCGACGTCGCGGACGAAGCCTCAGTTGTTGCTGACAGCGAGGTCTCGCAGGAGATCCCTGGTGGATCCGTTGTTGGAGTTCCATATGGCGAGCTGGGTCAATATTCACCAACAAGCTGGGTCAAGATTAACCCACCAATGGCTGGTTATTAGCTGGTTAATAATAGGGGATGATAACTAGAATAGGGGATATACTAGCTATATATGGCTATGAGTCAATATTAATCAACCAACTAATGGGGGATAATGACCAACAATGATAAAAGAAATAATGGTTAATGATAGGGGAACCAGGGGTACGGGGTTTTGACCCACAGCCATATGGTGATTTCTTAAAATGGGGGTACTGTATCCCCCAAGATGGATGGTTTATTACTATGAATGGTCAAGAATGAAACATTTGGGGGGAATTTATTAATCATTTATACTGATCAACCTCGAGAACCAAGCACTTTGGGGGGTTCCCTATTTTGAGAAACACCCATACCTGGGAGATTCTGGAAACTTCACTGTGCAGAGGTTAGCAAGATCTTGTCAGTTTTCTGTGCGGATTGTTGTAGCTTATGGAGGTTATGACTTATACAGGTTAGAAAAATGCGCAAGCCTATTCTTGTGATTACTGTAAGCAGCTGGCGGTAACGATCTCTGGCCCAATGAGTGACCGTCACTAGTGATGCTGCTTGCAATTGCCTGCAATAGTGGCAAATTTTTCTACCTGCGATCCTACTCTGTACTTGTAGGACATGTGCGGCAGATCCAATGTTAAGGGTAGCTAAGAGTTCACAGGGACATGGTAAATTTTTGTCATACATTGGGTCCACCTTGCTCAGAGATGAAAATGAAACATTTGTCTGCAAGAGTAAACTGTAGACTGTAAGCAAAGAAAATTAACTGGGGGAATTGTTGCGCAGGGAATGCGGACGGAGAGGTTACTGTACCCGAAGTGATGCTGGAAGGCGGCTAAACTATGCTTGATGCTGCTTAATGTATTTCAGTTCTTTATGCAGTAGCTGCAGTCAGGTGGACTTGTGGAGCGGCAAAGTCGTTCGGTGGAAGTCTCGCTTGAGCATAAATCAGGGGACCCCCGCGCAGGCCGAAGCTTTGGTTTAGATACAAGCCCTCGAGCTGCCCGTTATCGCCTTGAATGAACATGCTTTGGTTGTAACTTAATTGTGAATATCATCTTAAATATTCTTAAATGTATTCAAATGTCTTACGGATGTTGTAAATAGTATGTATGGATCAGTGAAATGTGATTTTGCAGAAGCGCCATCCCACCAGTCCCCCCAGATTTTCCTGTGTAGGACTGGATCCGCGTGCCTATCCATGTTGGCGACAAATGTCAGCTCTTGACCGAAATCGCGGAAGCCAAGCAGGCGTTTCGGCAGATGCCAAACAATGCTGCCGGTCCCGCAAGGTGGCCCCAACCAACCTGTTAGTTGTAAAAAAACGCTAGTTGTAACCCTAAGCTAAGTTAGTTGTAAATCAACTTATTTCAACATAAGTTAAGTGAGTTGGACTTATACCTTTGATTTACAACTAACTCAACTATACTCAACTCAGGTTGACTACCACGAACAGGGGGTTACAACGGTTATAACCCAACTTGTATCTGGTAGGGGCCCACCTTGCACTATCTTGTGCCAATAAACCTTCCACTTGGAACTACATGAGCAAATGATTTGCTTCGAACTGTTGCAATAGAGAGAGCTCCGCTCCCACCAGGACACTGTGGGGATATGTTGAGATGAAAACTTGGAAGGTCTCAACATCTCTCTCTCTCTCGTCTCTTATGCCTCTCCTTGTCGCATTTTGCCCTCAGTTTTTGACTCGCTGATACATGCAGTTCAGTAGATATTCGCAGCTGCCAAAAGATTCTTACAGCTGAGAGGCCTTGGCTGCGCAGCGCAGTGTGGCAGCCCACACTGGGCAGCTCTCTGCACTGCATGCAGAAGCAGAGGAGGGGCACTCAGGAATGAATCTGGCCTAAGATTTCACCACATATTATCCTACAGTATCACATCTTCACATTTTGGTGAATCCACTCATTGAGTTTACCTTGCCAGAAACCTGAAAATCCTTTCAATTTGTAGAGTTTCCTCAAGCTGTTGGCTGTAGATTGCCGGTTGCCACAACTTCTAAGGGGATCGTGGTGGTTTGGTGTTCGACGTTCGATGTAACTGCAGAGTTGTTCATTGCTGGCGAGCCGTCCCGCAGGCATTGGAAGTACATAATTTGCATTTGCAGGAGCAGAAACTTGGATTAGAATGAGGGAGTTCTTCATACTTTCCCAATTTTTGCTTGACGGTTTCCTTGGTTTCACTATAGTTTCATTACAATTCACTATCACTATTGTTCGCTATAGTTCACTATCACAATGTTTCACTATCTATATCTATATCTTTCTCTACATATGTAGAACATTATTCACTGTAAGCAAATTATAGTACACTTTGATTGATTTGATTTAATCAGTCAGCAGAGCTCCGGGTAGACAAATTGCTTTAAGATGGAGAAACCATTGACCACCTTTGCCTCATAGAATTCTCATAAGCCATTGGGACCCTGGGCATCCCAGGGCCAAATCCACAGCGATCTGCTTGGCGTTGCCAAGCACCGCATCCCGTGCCACTTGAGGAAACGCGACTTGGAGCTGCGAATCTCTGCTGCGCAATTTGCATTGAAGCGGTGGCCAAAGAGACACCAGGCACAACATTCTATATGCAGCGGTCCTGCAAACCGTAGCAGCAAAGTGTTGTAAGGCCTTGGTGCATGAAGAGAAGCCAAAATGTGATCCTTCTATACAAGCTCCGCAAGCTCATCCGTGCTTGCCATGTCGTTACCTTGTCACTTTTCGTTCGCGAGGTCAATGTGGGAGGCTGTCCTTTCTGTCAGCATTGCCAAGCAGGCGATTTTGCCTGAAGGACAATCCACTGTTTGCGCAGTTCTTCATCCAAATGGTTGACATTTGGCATGGTATATAATTAAAAAACATATTTGGAAAACATCTATGAACGATGAATGTCAATATCAAATAAACAATATGCAGCTTATCCCATGATAGGCAGACTCACTGTTGTGTTGGCAGCTGTTTTGCCTGGTACGAAGAACTGAGCAAGAACTGAGCGTTGAAACCTGACACTTCGTGTGCAGCTTCGTGATGATGCGACACTCGAGGTGAGTTTTCAATTTCACCAGGGGGGCCTGGTAAAGCTAGAAACGCTTTACGGCTTTGCGTACTTTTGAATGCTGGTTTACTGATGTTCACTGCCTCTTTATGTTTCTTTGCTTTCAATCTTTCAGAAGCCAAAGAAGCTTCCAAGTCTTGAATCGTGTGCGAGAAAGGCCACAGAACCGACTCAAGGAATCTCTTCGTTATTGACATTGATATGTCGAGGCCAACTTTTCAGCTCAGCGTCGTGCATATGGCTTGCAGCCCTGCAGTGTTTTCACACGACATGAGAGCGCCACAATGCTGAGCGCGGCTTGAGAAATGTGTCACTCGACCTGTACAACACTCCACCGAACAGGTCATGGACCATTCATGGACCATTCATGGACCGGCAAAAAGATCATGCTTAGCACGCTGTTAAGACTCAGCTCAGCGTGAGCTCATCAACCTTGTGAAGAGCTGCACTTTTCGCTTCGATGCCGCCGGTCGGATAGCGCCAAGCGGGCAAGGCCTTTGGCTTTTAAAACTTTTGATGCTTTTGTTTGTTGGAGAATTTTGGTGTATTCTTGTGGTAAAAAACAATTGTGTATTTGCGGTATTTTGATGTATTTCGTGGTAAAAGATTGTCAAGGCTGAGGGAACTATGACATGGCTCCAACTGGTAAACCGAATGCTATCAGTGCCTGCCAGATGCATTGCACCGAGCCAGTCACGAGCCCCAAAGAGGCTCGGCGCTCAGAAAGTTGTTTGCCTATGTTTACCCCACTTGATCTATGATAACCCTGTCAGTGGAACTCGCTTGAACTTGCTGGACTGGTCACTTTGCATTCAAATTTCATCAAATCTCTTATTCTTTGCCATTCTGCTTTCATCGGCAGTTTGATTGGCACACCCTGAGAGCAAAACATAGTTGGGGTTCGTACTTAGAAAAGATACAAGCAACTTCATGGAGAGAATTGGAGAGACAGATGGCATCAGATGGCATCACGTTCCCTCACTGTAATACTAGTGAGACTTTAACTACAGCTAGGCATCTAACAGTAGATGAATACTTTAACTTGGCATGGCGAATACTTAATGAGAGCTCTGACTGACGGAATGCCCAAAAGGAACCACTCTCCCTGCGGCGACTCCGCGAATCTTTGTCGCAGACCCGGCGGATTTTTCGGCCTTCACACAACGGTCACAATGGAATGAAGATAAGACAGGGCCATCCTGAGTACTGTAAAAACCAGTTTGATGTTTGTGTTGGCTTGCTGTGAAACCATGTGAAACCTTGTGCATATTCGAACTCATAATTTCCATAAATTTTATCTTTCGACAAAAAAACCGACTTGCAATGTCATGTTGGTCTGCCAATGCAACCGACATTCACAATTTCATCACAATTCAGTTTTATCGCTTGATGCGTTTAGGACAACCCCCATTTGGGCGTTTCTGAAAATAGGGGGCCAAAATCATCCAGTTTATTAACCACTTGTAGGGATAAACCATCCATAGCTTTGGGGTCCAGTATGGCTTGAGAACCCCCCATACTGCAATGAATTTCCATTGAATTGGACATACTGCCACATGAAACAAGTGCCAGGAGTTTGGAACGACTGGAGCGTCAACGTCACGCGTGACAGCCTCAGATCCGGAGCCTGGACATAGCGTGCGCCACCACCTGCACACGCATCTTCCTGCTGCATCTTGAGGCTAAGGGATCGCTTTGAAGCTTATCCTGGAGGCATGGACAATGGCAATCCGTCCATGTGTGGCATGAACATGGCGAGAAAAGGTTCTGATCAACGGCAGTGCAACAGTAAAGCATCATGAAAGATCACAGTGAATTCATGAAAAACCATGAAACACCATGGTCCATGCTCAGTTTGGTTCTGCATTGAGCTGTGTTCGGTTTTGCACGTTACCTCGCAGGTTTAGGCTCGGCAGAGAAGGTTACGAGTGAGCTTCGTGAGGGTTTGCAGCTCAGAAACATCCAAAGACTGGTGCGCAGATATGGTGGTTTCTTAAAATAGGGAGCACCCAAAACGGTTGGGTTATTGCTATAAATGGTTAATAATGGATGATTTGGAGGTACCCCTGTTTGGAGAAACACCCATATTGAGAGATGTTGAGATTCTTGGAACCAAGATAGGCATTATTTTCGGGAAGTGAACCACCTGGTCCTGATTTAATTTGAGTCGTTCATCAGTATAACTTGAACTTAATTTTATCATCATTGAAGTGTGATATTAACAGATACAGTAACAACTGAGTCAGTTAAGTAAGTTGTTCAATTATAAAATTAGTTAATTGATCTCAGATCTTCAAATTTGTGGCCTCAAGACAGTATGTTTTTTCTGGGTCACCGGCCCCTTCGAGGCGATGGTCGGCGCCGACCTTTGTCTCCGAGGTGGCCCGCGACGTGGAGAGGATTTTTTAAATAAAACTTAACGTTAGTTTACTAATGGGTTACTAATGGTTACTAATGGTTACTAAATGGTTGATTACTTAGCAACTATAATGAGTTACAAACGATTACTAATGGTTGTGCAACACAAAGATACCTTCCACCATTAGTAACCAACCATTATTAGCCCAAGTGATATGGCTTGACCTCGACTTTCCAAATCTTATGTGTCCGGAGAATTGCGATCCGAGTTCGCTGGAAAGTGTCCGAAACGACATTTGAACTTTGCCTCCACATACCGCCACTTTTGCTACAGGCAATCAGAATCACCACCACGGCGGGGTATTGAACTCAGACTTAGGTACCGACTTGCTTTCAAAGACTTGAGTATGCCTCTGCGTTGCTTTCTTGAAGGATAGAGGCAAAGATGGCAAGGCTACAACGCAAAACGAATCAAAACTATCTTCTTGGACCTTGGATATTCTTGATGCATGCCGACAAAACCGACCCAGCAGATGAACCTCTTGCACAATTGTATTCAGTCTGTCAAAGAGCATCAACGAGCAAGCTTGACCAGTTGCAGCAACATGTCTCAATGTTTTTTGCCGACAAGCTTCTGGCTCCTTGCCCCCTGTATCGCTCTTGGAATCGTTGAGGGACGACTTGAGAAGGAGACTGCGGGGATTTGTCAAGTCCTCGTGCAGAGATGTACCATATTCCATTTCTATATATATATATATATATCTCTCTCTCTCTCCCTCGTTTTTGCATCTCCTTCCGACCTTTTTCATCATTGCATAAGTGTATTCACTTTCAGTGGCAGGGGGTGGGTCGCCCCTCAGATCTAAGCTTAGCCTACTCTGGCTTTGGCTACTTGGCAAAAGCTTGCGCGAGCACTGGAGCTGCCACGAGGGAGATGGTTCGCCCCTCAGATCTAAGCTTAGCCTACTCTGGCTTTGGCTACTTGGCAAAAGCTTGCGCGAGCACTGGAGCTGCCACGAGATGTCAAACCACTTTTTCATGTTACTGATAATGGCTCAGGTTCTTCCGGCTACTTGGCTGAACCTCGAGACTTCAAGACTTTCAACATGCCAAGACTATCAAAGACTGCTGCACAAAAGAACACAATGTCAGGTGGTCCTCGTCCGAAAGACAAAAAGTATAGCTCTATGGACTGAGACTCAGTGATGGGAACCTTCGAAACAAGACCTTTGACAATATTTGACAATCTGGAACTGTGTTGATGAACTGTGATTAAGATAGCCGAGAGTGAATTGCTTTGCAGGATTTGCAGAACTTCAGTGAGTGTCGTTGGCAACTTGCCTTAAGTACGTTGGTTTGTGTCAGAATGGCGGAGATGCTTAGGTCATTTCACTTTTGTTTGTTCTGATCAGCGTGTGAATATGTGTCTCTCTCTCTCTCTCTCCGGATAATTTTCTTTATTGATTAATCTGTACTGTAGTCTCTTCTATGGGCGTTGACCCCACAGAAGTGGACGTCGATGGTTGTGTTGTCACTAACAAAGCGCCGGGAAAGCACAAAACACAAAACTGACCTCAAAGAAGTTTCAGAGACTGAGATGTTTTTTTTTTCAGTGCATAAACAATTTCACCATTGGAACGACAAGGTTGCTGGCTGGTTGAGTCGCAGCCGGGCTTGCCTCCCAGGCGGATCTACAGGTGTGTGAATTCTCTGCCCTGGGATGCTTGGAGCATCGAGTTTCGGGTGAAGACCTATGGGGTCACCCCAGGGGTCCCCAGGGGTCACCAGGGCATGCCGCCCTTGAAGACGGTCTAGGACTTCATTCAGCCTGGATGTGACATGTAGAAAGCTCAGGAGATTCTCGTGAGCCTGGTGATTTGCCTCAACTTCGTTGTCATTATCATGGAAGCCAACTATGGAGCAGAATGTGATGGAGATATGATCAGTCATGCCTGCACGCTTTCGGTGATGCCGAAATTGTTGGCAGAACTTACAAAGCAGCGGGCACATGCGGGCACGATAAGATCACCCTACAAACAGATTGCTCCAGTTCAAATGTGATGCTATCAACATGTCAATGTATCAACTTCATCAACTAAGACTGAGTATTATGCTCTGTGTATTAATATCAATTATCAACAAAGTATTCTACGCTACATGAATATATCTGTGTTAATAATAATATAGATAATGATATTAACATAGAGCAAACAGGTAAGAAGCTACAGCAGGACTTGGTCCATGTAGCTGCGTTGCGTACCAGGTGGCTGTGTGCCAAGTTATTTGGCGGTTGTGAACTATTGCTTCGTGGGTTTCTATAGCTTGGAAGCTTCTGCCACTTGGAGAGAAACCTGATGAACATTCAACTGTCTTGATCGATTTGGCCGCTGTTTAATGCTGTTCATGGGCGAAGTAATGGGATTCGGAGGGATACTTATCGGACAACTTTCGCTGATCCATGTAGAGCATCAGAGTAGCACTTTTCCAAAGCAACCGCAGCTGAGACGTCAGGCAACTTTATTTGTCTATAGATCTCTGGTGCTGAGAGATCAGTGGACACTCTTCGATTTATGCATTGTACTCATGGCCTGGGTGGACATGCTAGTCTCAGCCATCGTCACAACTGCCCCTTGCCGTCCAAGTAGACTCAGCCTTCGCGAAGTCAGGATCCCGCAAACGAAGATTTATGATAAGTGGATACGTATGGCATATACAGTGCTCATCAGATCCCATCAGACATTCGAGTTCTCGCTCTTGATCTTTTTGCAACTTCAGAGTACTTGTACTTACATTAGCAACTTTCCACTTTGTTGCCGTTCAATGCCGTTCACATTCTGCAGGCCAATGCCCTGCACCAGTTGGTATGATGATATTGAACGATTCTTTTTGCATCTTTTTGCAGTAAATTTGTCAACGTATTTTTTATATGTGTTTGCTTTCAACGTGTTTTTGATCGACATCTATATCTACCGTCAGCTTGCAGATTCATCGAGAAACATCTGTGCACAGCTCGTGGCTTCGTGGCCTCTGAGGCTGGCATGCAGGAAGTTCAGCTGTTAAGGCTTTTCCGTATTGCACGCCTGGCACGCGCAGCAAGGAGCGGATCGATATGTCAGATGATGTCAGATGTGAAACCAGGATGCAACACTTAGATACCACCAAAACGGTCCGCCTCAGGATTTGATTCAGCAATGATACACAATGATAAGGCAGAACTCAAGCACAATAATCAGAAGAATTCGTGATGAAGTTGAAACATGTAAAATTTGGTTCAAGTTCCTCCCTCTACCTGCCCTGCGAGCTGCTAGGATTGTGCACATGTCCCCGGAACTTCGGGCGATGATGAATGGTGTCATCAGTGCTTTGACCACGGTCTTCTGGGGGCTGCTTGGACAAAATCCCTTCCCATCCCCTGGTGAACCCACCCAGAAACTCTCGTTTCGTATGGTTGAGTAGGGAATCTATACATTTGAGACGGAGGGAGGCTTCATACTACGGAGAAGACTTTGATTTGGGTCAATATGGGTCACATTTTTTTTCCTGGAATTCAGCAGAGCGAGTTCTTGGATGGTTCTTGGTTGAGTCTTGGTCCAAGAGGATTGATGTCTCGAAAGGCAAACACGCGGAAAGCAAATGGATTTGATTGATGATGATGAGTTGCCAGGCTGATTATGGTGATGCTCCTACTTGCCGTTTGGGCTGTCCTGGCCGTAGAATTGCTGCAGCGAAGTTGCACGAATGCCGGAGGGATGGGGCGCAATGTTCATCATTGGCAATTGTCATTAGTCAAAGTGTGTCAAAGTATTTCGCAACTTGTCACATTTGTTGACACACTTTGATTGATCATAGTTTATCACTGACTCACACTTGTTGATCATTTGTGACTCGCACTTGTCGACCAAATTTGATCAACTTGTGATTGGATGCGCCTCCAAGGCATGAAACTGCGCAAGAGGTTCACGCAGATGATGGACGTTGTTTGAAGGCAGCGCTCTCAGCATCGTTCAAACATCTCAAACTGTCCTCATCGTCGTCATCGAACCTCGCCTTGCTGCAAGTCGTTGTGCTTGTGTGGTCGATGGATGTCGATGACAGGCCTTTGACTCCGTGTTCCAAGTGATGCTGATGTTCTTCCAAACTCTGATGGCTGGAGACAGCTGGGGAGACTGTGCCGTTCCAATGATCCAGAAGAACCCGCTGTCGATCATCATCTTCGGTGGTCCCTTGGGCGCGGCGTCATTGCGACGACGCGAGTTGCGATCCATGGCGATCCATGTTTTTTTTTTGCACTCTGACAATGATGTTTACACGCGCTGCGAAAATCTATGAGACTGCAATTCGTAGTTGTTGAAAGCATGTCGTGATTTGAACAAAAACGATACACGAGACAAAGAGGACTGAAACGTGAACAGTTCGAAACAAGAAACCAGAACCCAAGGGCGTACAGGTTTTGTTTTGGTAGTTTTCCTGACACAGCCTTGATCACAGGTTCTTTGCTGACAGTTCAGCTTGGCTTTGCCAACCTGGTCTTGGCTGTGATTGTCTGAAGCCTAGCATTATTCTTGTCTTTAGTTTGGCTTCATGACTATGCGGCTATCCGCCATAGATACAACTGCAACGGGACTGACATGACTGACATGATTGACACGATTGACATGACTGTCAGCCGACATGTTTCGCACTGTGATCCACTATCCACTGATCCACTCTGCTCCACTCTGATCCTCTCTGCTCCACTCTGATCCATTTGGCAGTGGGTCAAAACCCTGTACCCCTGGTTCCCTATCATTAACCATTGTTTTCCCTATAGTTTGTTGGTTATTAACCACCATTATTGGTTGGCTGATATTGACCCATAGCCATTTGCAAAATCTCTCCTGGCACGTGCCACCTTTCTGTCGTGCAGGTCGAAAGAGCTCGGCAGGCGCATGAGGAAGAGCAGAGGCAGAATGTCGTCGAGCAGCACGGAGCCCAGCGCGGACGTCATGAAGTGACACGTGACCTCTCCAGGTCACGTAGATTCAACATGGTGGTTTCTCAAAATATCAGGGGTACCCCAAAAATGGTTGGTTTACTACAATAACAACTAACATTGGATGATCGGGGGTACCCCTGCTTTGATTTTGAGAAACACTGAAAAAAATGCAATCAATGCATTTGAAAGATGTTTTTTCTCACATTTTCTATTTGTTTTTATATTTGTGGAGTGTGAGAAGACACAATCATCAATTCACACTCACCATTAACTCTTACTCTCAAACTCAACATTCACTCTTACTCTCAAATTCAACATTCATCAACATTAATTCTTACACTCTTTTCTTACACTTTTTATTTCTTCAACCTTTAGGGTCTTCACACTCGCTATTTGCCCAGCTCTCAGGATGAAGAAGCGCCGGGAGGCGGAGAATCGCCTGCTGGAGATGTGTCAAGCGATTGACGTGGACAAAGATGGTGCCTAGACAGCTGTTGAAGCAGCAAAATGCCTTGAAAGGTCTGTGAACCTTCACATGACATGAATGCTAGCTCATCCAAGTAACAAGTATAAATTATAAAGATTACAGGATGATGATGAAGTTGCAATCAATTGCATGCAGTTGCAACATGCCGTTGACGTGTGTGATGAATGTTAAAGATAGAATATCCTTCTGTATTCCTGCACTCAAACAGATAATGTACCTCATACATCTCCACTTATAGATTGTGAGCTTCCCCAATTTGTGACATGGTATGCTTTTGCCTTTGCCTCCTTGACATCTCAGGAATTCTAACCCTCGAAGAACTGATGGAAGCATACGCTACAAACGAGGTGCAGTGCTGCACAGTGGACCAGATCTAGTCAATCTAGTCGATAAGCTTTCAAAGGGGTGATAGGGATGGCATGGAGCACTCTGTGCCACATACTTGCTGTCTCTGGCTGCTCTGGGTCGGGAGTGTGCCACCTACCAGTACTTATCTCTTGAGGGCATTTCAGCCTTTTCAACGTTTTGACAACGTTTTGCAATTTGTTGTTTGATCGGTTCTGATCGACATGTTTGCACCTCCGGGAAGAATGGCCCTTCGCAAGGATCGGCCATCACGACATTCAATGCAAACACACTCGAATGCAATTGCTTTTTCAGTGATGTTCTTGTCTTTTCGCCCCAAGATGGTCCGAATTCTGAAAGATTTACGCCGAACAATAGCTGCCAGGGCGTCATTTCTTCGATCCAGATTTTTCAGTGCCAAGATGACGTGAGCTGATCTGCTTCAGGACTTCCGAAAGACTTTGATGTTGCTGGAGATCGACGAGACTGATCTCATTTGTCTCTTTGACCTCATGGACGTAGATCGTTCTGGTGACTTAACCTACGAGGAGACACAACGCATTTGCATGCATTTGCGGCATTTGCAGGAATTTTCAACAGGAGGCAACGGCAACTCTGCAGCTGTGCAATTCTGTACACTTCTCCAGTCCAATCCCGGTGCATCTCACGCGCGCAGGAGCTGGTGAATTGCATTCACAAGTCGGAGACCAACGACTTGAAGCGGCAGATGATGCTCGTTAAACTGCAGGTGCTTGGGTGGATCGCGAGAATGAAACCAGCGTGTTGGTTGGCTATGGTTGGCTATTGATGGTGATGATTAATTAGCATTTGCTCGTTTCAATCAACCATTACCATCCCACGTTCATAGTTTGCTTATAGTCACATGTCGCAAACACATTGATGATATGACAATGATATGATCAATGATATGACAATAATATGTGATCCTTGATAGTCATTAAGAATGGCATCAGCAGATGTCACCAGATACCAGCTGGCTGATGTGACGAAGAAGTGTGCGCCCAGGTCCAAGACATCTGGCTTCGAGTCCGGGATACTCTGAACGATGCGCAAGAGAACATCATTAGCTCCGTGAAGGGAGAGGTGGGAGATGTTGTCTGAGCTGGGAAGCCATGAAGATTCCATGGATGGGCATCGAACTGCGTCACGGTTGGATTATTGATGATTACAGTATACATGAAAGTTTTGTATGTCATGAAATCTAGGATTATAGTAATTGTATGAAATTGTTGTAGTGAAATCAACAAGTATATATGACCAGAAAACACTCGAGCAAATATCGACCACGGCTCATATTTTGAGCAGGAAT
>VSDK01014227.1:276220-292375 GCA_009767595.1 Symbiodinium kawagutii
CTGCAGCCGTTGCCCCGGATGGGACGAGCGTCACCATCACTCGACTCCTTGGAAGCCGCTGGGGATCGCTGGGGAGTCCGCCTGCGAAGGCATGCTGGATGCTACGCTTGCGCTTCCAGCGACTGGGTGTGCCCTGGCTCAAGTCCAATGGTTTTCGGATCTTTTTTTTGAGAAGACCAGCTTTCTGGGACGATTTTTCGTGAGCGCCAACATGTTTCTCGAGGTTTCTTGCATTTCTTGGGTGTTCGGACATTGGGTATGGCCAAAGTTTATGGTTCTAAAGGTGTCATCAACTGGTGAGTAAGATTAGCAACCACCTAGTCGAGAAGGCGTGGTTGTCCAACGGGCCAACAGTCGATCTGGATCACAAGCATTTGAATGTGTCTAACTGGGAAAAGACCTCAAGCAGCACAGCAAATATTTGCAATATTTTGCAATAGCTCGCACGCAAGGTGGAAATTGCATGAAATTCGCTCCAAATATTTGCTGGCAAACACCGATACACAGAACACTACTGTATTTGTAACAGTATTATAAACACTATTGATGGCTATTAACGATATTTAAGGCACATGTGTAGTTTTCTTGACTCATCCTGGATTCTACAACAAAGAGTCGCGCACTGCGTCGAGGCCTCCTGGTCAGAACCTTGAGAGAAGCCTCAAAGATCTGCAGGCGCATCTCCGGTGAGGCGGATGTAACGAATTCATCAATCAAAAATCCTGTTATGAAGGGATTACTGATGGCCAGTCAACTATTCATTATAATCATAACAAATCTGGGATTACTTCCTTTTTACTAATCATTATAATCATTATATACAACATATTACAACTATATAATTTATAATTTATTAAAAATTGATTGTAATTCAAGCTGATTATGTAAAAACATAGTGACTGCAACTGATGTTTATTTATATTTGCTGTTATTCTTGTATTTGCATCTTGAGCCAAGACCAAGACTGGGTGATTACTCTTCGGAAGTCTGGAGTAGTCGCGACAGGTCTCGGGAAGTGAAGATCTGAGAGACCTTTGCAGTGCCTTGGAAGGGGAGATTGCGCAGGCAAGGCCGAATTCTTGCAAAACATTTGCAAAACTCATGATTTTCGGTAGATCTAAATGGTTCTAAATGATCCAAAAATTCATGAAAACTCATGATATATACTGTATATGTCTCAAATGACTCTTTGATCGCTCATTGTTTCATGATTGGGGAAATCGTCTTTCCACGATGATGATACGGCAACTATAGCAGTCTGAGCTTGCAGCCAGGCTTCACAAGCCTTCTCTGCCCAGGCGAACGATGTAGTGAGTTCGGTGCGTACGGACCGAGCGAAGTAGTACTTTACTAAGCTGGGAGAAACAACGTACAGGTAGATGTTGAAGACGTTACCGCTTACAAGTTTACATCCCATTTAGTTTGGGGAAGCCATTCAGGGAAGTTGTTACCATTTTGCTGGTTTGGTCAGTAGACTCTCACACTTTCCAACTCCCGTGCTGTAGCAACTTTGGATTTTATACGCTTGATTCAGCCACTCCAGAGCTTTGGCACTGCACCAACTTAATTTGAGTACCAGCGTGATAAGCACAAACAAGATCAAACAAGTATGAAACTCTTTCTCACGAAATGGATGTGGGTGCCAAAATGTGTGATGGATGCCACAACATGCTTGGGGTGTGACAGCAGCGGGGTGATGCTCAGTGATGTTGATGGAATGATGGGGGATGTATGCCATCGTGACAGCAAGTACCAATTGGTTTTGCTGGGAAGTTGCTGGGGCATCGCGGCTGCATTGTGTGCGCGGCGATGCGCCGCACAGGTGCAGCGAGTCTTGGCAGAAGCTGAGCAGGCAAGAGCTCGCTTTTTGATGGGTGTCAGATCAGTTTCGAAACTGCTTTGTCTTATTGAGATAAAGACGTTTCCAGAAAGTTTGAGAACCAAATTTCTTGAGAGAGATGATTGAGATAGAGATGATCTGCCTTTTTTTCCAAAGGTGAGATTTGGTCAACTTTTGGTGTGAGAAAACGTGTGCCACGTCCGGCTCGCTGTCCAGAGCGCTCGAGCGCTGAGCACCGTGCACCAGCCTGGGCAACAAATGCGTGCCTGCGGTGTATGGGTCGAGCAGGAGCCAGTGCTGCCTGCGCAGGTGAAACATCGAGACTTATTTGCCGTGGAACCACATGGAACCATGAAATATAAAGAAATAGGAAAATCATGCAAATCTGATGAACATCAATCCGTTGATTTACCATGTTTGACATCTTTGATGTACGTGCAGCAAGCACAAGACGGTGGTCAAACCATGTCAACCGATCCAGGTCTCAGCAAACTCAGACACGGACAGGAGAAGCGGCGCAAGGAGAAGCAGGGCTTGCCTCCTGATCGTGCTGTGCCATCTGTGGACTGGGGTGAGGCAGGGAAAAGCGAAGCTTATCATGCTTCGGGGCAAGTTTTGAATTAAAATGCTATTGTGCGCAAGTGCCTCGATATGATATGAAAAAGATTGACTAAGAACAAAGACATGGTCAGAAACGGATTAACCTGATTAACGCTAAGCATTTCTCAGTGCGAATTTGCTTGGCATTCGCTGCTTCCGTACGTTTGCGGTAGGAGCGTGCCCAGTATTTGACCACGACACGTGCCATGGAGACCAAGTTTGCTCAACTCATCAAGCTGCGGCGTCTCCTTCAGGAGCGGGGTAGCCGCCAGCTGAAGCCAAGTCGAATGATGTCAAATGTCTCCCAAACTCCTCACTAATTCATGCTAATTCATCACGAATTCAATATCATTCAATATCTAATTCATCCAAATTCTTGCATTCGATCATATTCCAACTTTAAGTTTGAAAGGTATCGAAACGTCTTGAGTCAATGTGTGGTTTCTGAGTGTCAATGCATGTCAGCGCTACAAGCATAGAAGACACTCCAAAAAGCATTGACCGAAAGATCCTTCCGGAACAGAAACGTGCGCCAAATGATGGTATGAATATGAACGAATCATTTTGGTACATGTTGACATCACCTCAATTGACATCATATAGATCAAGATTCAAGATGACTAACTTGCAAGCGACCAAAATGGTCAAAGCACTACGCAAGCCAGGAAATTTGAGTGATTTGCACACTTTTTGGCAAACAGCACAATCTTGACAGAACCCATTATTGTGTTCAACAAGAATCCAACCTGGCACAGAATACAGTAGTGCCAGTTCTTCATGTGCTACTAAATCTTTGATTATGGATCTGGCCGGTCTCCAGAGAGTAATCAATCGAGCTGCGAGGCAAAGTTTAATGCTGCTCGAAAGAAAGTGCAGAGTGGAAAGTACTGAGAGGAGTTGCAAAGTGCACAAAGGACCGACATTGCCGTGGACTGTGTGACAAGAGATGTCCAATAATTGGAATTAATTGGAGATGATTTATCTATAATATGCATGTAATCGGTGTATCATCCAAGTCTTCAGAAATTCTCAAGAGCTGGTGATTCTGGCGCTTTCCAGGACGGTCGCAAAGTTGCCGCGCTGCGGTGTCGACTGGTGACTTTCAGGAGAAAATGCTTAAATGACTAGAGGTTCTTTACATAATCTTGCACCGTTTGAGGTGCACACGGGCAGCTGACTAGTGTTCTTGGTGACCCAGCTGTTGGTTTTTTTTTGTGAGAAAGTGGTGTGTGTTTACATTCGTGTTTACATTCCAGTGACGTTGAGCATCTTGTTTTTCAAGAAGACAATCAGCTGCCCAGGTCTCACAACATCACTCCCAATGTTCCAAGGAAAGGAAGATTTGTCCGTTTCATATCGTATATTGCAATATCATTGGAAGAATTACTATTGTTATTAGGTTGAATATCGTTTGATGCCAATAGTGATTCTTATTCATCTCACAATTTGTTTGTGGACTCCAAGCTGCACCCTCATGACTTGGATTGCCGGTCCTCAAACATAGGGAAGTAGGCTGTGCTTTTAGAAATTCGGAGCCAGATGCATTGTGACTGAGCTCAGAAATTCACCTTGCACTCTGTGTACTTGCATGGCTTTTCAATGCTTTTCACGTTGGCCAACGCACATCAGAAAAAGTACTTTGGGGTCGTGAATGTCCCGCACAAGATCGCACAAGGAATTTGAATGAATTCGACACCCTTCTTTCTGTTGCTTGCAGTGCGAAGCAGAATTGCAGTCAAACAATGCATTCCTAAATGATCCCCAAATTATGTTTGATTTCTGGAGTTCTGTTTGGTCACTTCTTTGGTCAAGTGACCACAATTGTTCATCATTTAAGATAGCGCACGTATTCAGAAAAATTGTGAACAGTCCAAACGCCTTTCACAAAAGACGGCACGACTGCCCCTGAACCACATTCGATCCTGATTCTCCAAAAGCAAAATCTCAGCCAGACGCAAATGCAAAAGACGTACATCTGGAAACTGGCCGGCCGGTAAAAAAAGTAAATCGCGCTGAATCACACCTGGGCGCAAAAGTGCGGATGAGGAAGAGAGAACATGGTTGGGGTGGGCATAAACACAAAACACTGGTACGGCGTTGTGATGAACAATGTCATTTCCAACGCGGTCTTTTGCTAACCCAGGTTCAGAACACTGCACATGTTCTTCGACCGACCTTGCAAAGAACTCGTTGAAATCGAAGATTTTTCTCCGCCCAACCTTCATGATGACATACAATGAACTTTTTGTATTTGTTGCCAAATGTTGACAATAGTCAATTTACTGTAGGTGTCATCCACGGGCAATTTTTTTTTCACGAGCCCCGACTGTGCCAGTTGCCTAGGCAAATCAACCCCCCCAAACGAAAACAAATTGAGCCCACCCACTGGGACAGGCAAGTCCTGGCTGGCCCACACAAACATTTTACCGACTGACAAATGTCTACTGCGCAGGTGTGCAGCAGCTGTATTACGTCCATGTCAAAATTTCAAAATATTGATGTGAATAAATACATAATCCTCGGGCTCAAACGAATTTGTTTTCGGCTCATTTATTTCCATCAATGTTGAAACAATTTTGGGTAAATGCAATTTTCATCAACACAATTCCGGCATCGCATACGTTGAAACGCGGTTTGCAAATCTTCCAACACAAATGCATGAACATGGTGCAAACCCAGAGATGTAGCGTGGCGCAATGTTTGCAACAAACTGGAACCAGCGAGGTCAATCGCAAGCATGCGACATCCCAAAAAACGCATGTGTCACGGAGTGAAACAAAAAGTTGGGTGGAGGGATCACGTGGATCACAGGCGCCGTTTCAGAGCAGCCGACCCACGTTAGTCCCTTGTTGTGCAAGAAAGGACGAAACCGACAAACGCCGCGATCTACCAGCAACACCTCGGCCACGGGCACCCGCCATCACAAGGAGAGCGCAATGGACCCAACCTAGGACTGGCGTCGGTATATTTGGTGGGACAACTATCATAAATAATTTGCCAAGGTTTTGTCAGCCAAATCTTGGAGTCGGCACACCTAGATCTTCTCTCGTATGTTAATTTCAACCCAAGTTCATTCAGTGCGTTTTTGTTGCCTGAGCCAGTTTTTCTCGCCTGCACTTTTCTCGCCCGAAACCATTTTTGAGATGCCACAAATTTGCACTGAAGTCATCCATCAATTTGATATATTTCAAAGATGTAGAATGGTGTCACGGGTATTCTCGCCCAATTCCCGCGCATTCTCGCCCGATTCCGGTGCATAGTGTAATCTCGCCCGAACAATTTCTCCCAAAATGTGTTTTTTAGAGAATCTGCCCGCAGGCAGAATTCAGTGATTTTCCGTGAAAAAGGCTGATCTTTTCAAACAGGCTGATGTTCTGGCACCAAACGAAGGTGCAGGTATTCCTGCAACATCATGGTATGCAAAATTTTAGTCGTTGGCGAGAACCACAAAAATTTTAGTCGTTGCTCCGAAAAAAGGTCGTTGAGTGAAAAAAACGCCGTTGGGTTGGTTGAGCCCACTCGCAGTTGTAACACAGCATCTGGCCAGAACAGTGAATATTTGCGTCAGACTGAAAACGCAAAAAAAGAAAACAGAAATTGACAATTTCGGAAATATGGCGTAAGCAGTGAACTTATATTGAGGGACAAAGCAGGTCTGACCGTTACCCTTCATTGACGTGAGCAGAAAATTTTTTTCAAGAGTGGCAAAGACCCCAGTAAGATTCACAGGTTTTGCTTTCAGCAAACCATTGACTATCAAAACTGGATCCGAAATCTCGGTCGGCAAAAGTCGCCGTTTGGTCGGCAAATGTCGCCGTTTGGTCGCCTAATGTCGCCGTTGTTATTTTTTGACATTTTGAGTTCAACAACAGAATCCACTAACAAACATGTATTTGCGGCTATCCGATGCCAGTCCCGAATGTCCTCCTTATTCCAAATGAGGTACTGGCTGCTCAGTGATTGAAACCCCTAGGATGGAGTGCTGCATGTTGGTACCCTGGAATGAAACCCAAAGCCGTGCAACCTTCCTTGTTGCATAGCCTTGAACTCATTCACTCGAGATGAATTCTACAAATGGTCAAGCTCAAAAATGATGTTGACAAGTATGTGGCCCAATACAAGGAAAAACGCCGTAGAGCAAAAAAAAATTCAATTGTCCTGAAAAAACAGTTTTTCTAGAAAAACCAGAAATTTTGCATACCTGGGAAGTCCCAGGTTTGCGTATTCACATCCACCGACAACACTCAGCGCAGCGCAGGTGTGCGCGTGAAGAAAAAGGGGTTGAACTGACCATATTCCCAAGAGACAAAGGCGTTGTGTGTTTGATGGGATGCATTTATACTACACGTGGTAAGCCTATGAGGGACGTTTGCGGGAACGCATTTCCAAAATCTTTGGGTAAATTTTTTGACCGAGAGTTAATGTATTCATGCACTGTAAACACACTGTAAACATTTAACAATGAGAGAGTGTGAGGAAAAATCACATAGATTCCGTGATTTTTCTGCAGTTGTTGGTTCTGCTGTTGTTGTTGGCGCTGCTGCTGTTCTTTGTGTTTCTATTGGCATTGTTGGTTCTGCTTGTGCTAACTTTGCTGTTGGCCCCGCCGCTGCTGCTGCTGCTGCTGCTGCTGTGGCCGGTTTTGCCGCTGCCATTTCTGCTGGTTGTTTTTGGGTTTTTGGTCGGGGCGCTTATTCTCCAAGGTTTTCCAGCGTGCTTGTCGGCACGAGGTTCCAGACAACAGAAGTGGGGTATACCAGGATGGTGGTCACAAATGCCTTGATTTTGCTGATTGAACATGATGGCTTCATAGACAACAAATGATTTTAAAGAATCAAAAAAATCTCACATTTTTTTTGCGAACAACATGTATGCAACCAGACTTGAAAACACGCGGTTGTGGAATATTTCCACAAACGACACGCACGAAATGTCGAACACTTTGGATGGGGGCTGGCAAGTTTTTTTTCTTTCATTCAAAAAATTGTCCGGGGTAGGAGTCCGTTACCTTTTTGTTTCGAAGCCGATGATTCTCATCAACACTAGGGCAGTAAAATATCCGTGTGTACATGCAAAGTATGCAATTTCGGGCGATGGCTTCAAATTTTTGCGGTGTGTCCTGGGGAATAATGTCCGAAAGCGGCCTGTTGGTTACGCGGTTTTTCTTTTACATAGGCAAATGGGTAAGAACCCAAAGATCATGGCGCGTTACATTCTCCCACGTATTTCAATTAGAATTGCGCAGGGACGCAAGTACATAGATGGCGTTCATGTTTTTGTGTTGTGCCGGGGGGAAGGCTGTCAGAAGTGAGGTCGACTGTTTTGTTGCAGGATCATGTTGCAGAATTGCTCTTCGCAATGGCACAGTGCACTTTTGGGATGTATGTCCCTCCACATTTTTTAATTTTTATGTTTTTTTTGGTTCCTTTGCGCCCGTTCGAGTTGAGAACTATGGGCATGCGCACCCATTTGGATGGCATTCATTTTACACAGTGTGGCAAATAATCATGAATTCGTCCAGCCCATTCAGGCTTTTTGGCCATTTCCATCCAACTCTGTGTTTGCGGAAACTAGCCCTGGCAAAATGATGTGAGATTATCGTCCCACCTTTTCGGTGGACGGCCTATTTTACGATATTTTACGCGCAGGTTGCTTCAGAAAATTGATCGGCCAAACTCTCATTGGACACCAAGTCAGTACACGTTGAGGCCATCCAATTTGTTGCGCCATCTTCGTTGCAAACTGAAATTTTTTAATGGCCAACTGTTTTCTCCACCTTCGGGCCTTGTGACTTCGCAGCGCTGATTGCACACGCAGGTTCATCCGAACCATTGTGTCTTTCCAAAGTTCATCATGAAGTAAACTTACCCAGCCAACCAAGGATCTTGACATCTTGCGTTGTATGGTATCCAATTGCTTCACCTCAAGGTTCGTCAAGGGCATTGTTACCAAACCAAATAAGATTGTCGGCGTCACCACTGCATCAAAAAGCCGTAGGCGAAGTTTCACTGACACATGTTTGTTTGTTAACACGTGCCGGTGATGAATGAATTTGCACCATGCGTTTGCGCACCATGTCGAAAACCATCTGGTCCCCTTTTTTGAATTTGCCTTCGTACTTTCTACCCAGGTATTTGTGGCTGGCATTTTGATCAAGAACGTGCACCAAACTATCCCCGATGCGAAGTGCTGTCAATGCAGGGGCGTCGCAAGTCGTTAATATTTTTGTTCTCGAAAAATTCAATTGCAATCCGACCTTCGCAAACTCTTCACACAGCGTTTCAAGCATGTACACTAATCCGCATTTTGTTTTTGCATAAACCATGATATATCATAATATCATCCGTGCAACAAATATTGGTAAACCGTTCAAAAAAAAACCGACCTCCAGCCCGTGATCTGTCAGGCGCTGCTTCCATGACAGCATGGCATGTTCCAGTCCAGCATTAAACAGGACAGGGTTCGGGACATCACCTTGCCTTACTCCACTTTGAATTTGGAAAGGCGTGCTGCCTTCCACGCTGCCAGTTTGGTCCTTGTAAAGGTTCAGAAGCAATTGCACATACTTTTCTGGAACGCCTTGCTTACGAATGGTTGCGAACAGTGAGTCGTACTCAATTTGATCAAATGCCTTTCTTAAATCTATGCTTGCCATCCACAGGTCCAACCCCCATCCATAGGATTTCCAGTGACCGATTCAAACACAATCAATGCATGTTCAACGTTCAGCCTGGGTCGGAATCCACATTGGTCATCTCCCTGGCTGTGTTGCAATTGATGTTTCAAGCGGTTGTGCAACAATTTGCTGAACAATTTGTAGGTGATTTGCAATATGGCAACCGGTTTCCAATTCGAAAGCGCTGTCAAATCACAACTTTTTGCCAACATGGTGAAAATCGTGTTCTGCCAGTTGTGTTCCAAATTTCCCGTGGCCAGCATGTAATTGAATAGTTTCAACAACTGATCGTGCAATTCCCAGCTGCCATGTTTGAACATCTAGGGTGATGCCCGTTTGTATCGGCACCCTTGTTCGTGCGCATTTGCGCCAAGCAAGTTTGCAGTTCATTATGGGTGAAAGGCGCGATTTTGTCACCCCAAGTCTAGTTCCCACCGTCATCCCCCGCAACAAGAAATTTCCCATTGAGTTTGGGTCAGCTTTGCTTGGGCGCATGGCTTTGGCTGGTTTAATTTCGGGGGAATGTGACTTGATTTGACTTGACCCATGACTTTCGCTTGACGACTTTTGCCGGTCCTGTTGCCGTTGGAGGTTATGCTGCTGCTACCGCTGCTTCCGTTGCTGCTACCGCTGGTTCCGGTGCCGTTTCTCTGGCTGCTGCTGTGGTTGCTGGTTCTGCTGGTTCGTTTCTCTTATTGGCTGGCGCCGGCATGCCATGGGGAAATTGGTTTTTCATCTTTGTTTCGGACACAGAAGGCAGTGGCGCAAGGTATGAATATCCAATTCGCTAAACATGTTGAGATCTATGTGAGATTTGCGCTTGTGAATTGGTTTCTTTGATTTTGTGGGGTGATTGATTTTCGCGGTGTGCTCCACAGCAGAGTGACGTGTGGTTGCATGGGGTGCGTAAGGTTCAATGTTCTGGCATGGTAGGTCCTTCATAGTAGCCTTTTTGCCGCGCAGCTGCGTTTGTTTGTGTGCCATTGGAGGTTCGGTTCCGTCGCTACATTTGCACCATGGCAGCCTGCAACTAATCGCGGGGGAGTTCGGCAAACCAGGATACATCATGTTTCCATTTTTTGCATTGGATGGTGGTGTGCCATCAAAAATTCGCATTAATTTTTCTAAGGTTCGATGTGGCTGTCATTGATTAGGTTGCTGAAACGCACTGGCAAGAACGCGCTCGTATATCACGATGACGCCGTGCCATTGGGATTTAGATCTTGGGGCAACTTCTGGACATGCTGGGGTGGTCGCTGTGCCGTGGGGATGGGGTACCTTATTGGTAGATGGGGTAAGAAACAACGTCCGCTCGTGCCATTAAAACAACAGCACGGGCCTGGAAAACGAGGCAGGCACACGTGTCAATTGAAAAAATTGCGCCGGGCAAATCCGGACAATAAATAAAACCCATTGCTTTGAATATAATGAAAATGGAACAAGATAAAATAGATAAACTAGCTGCAATTTAAGCGCGGGCCTGTTTTTGGGGCGCATATTGTTTCATGAGCTTATGGCAGCCTCGTCAAAATTCAACATTTCGTGCTCATTGGCGGATTTGGAATAATGTTACCAGAGGCCTCCATGAAGCAAAACTTGTTGGGAACCCAATTGATTTCGAAAAAGGTTTTTGAATGTGCGCTCACAATCACTCACACAGGTTTGTTGCGCTGTGGGATGCTCATGTGATTTTTGTAGGCATCATTCAAATTGACCATCCTCCTTCCAATAACCCCTAGAAAGAGGGAGGACTTGTGCTGCATAAATTTCCTGTTTTCCTTCAATGGCCTAACTGCTAAAATGGGGTTGGGGCGTGCAATTTGTAGCCAGGAAGCATGCCATCTCTTTTTGTAGTGATTCATCCTAGCTTGCGTTGGAAAACATCCGCTGCACTTTGTAGTGATATTTCTGGAGACATCTTGAGAACAAATCACAAAGTTACCAGGTCATTTTGTAGCAAGCAGTTTGTGCTTGCATGTTGTGTGGACCCTATCGGTGCCAGGTCATTTTGTAGTAAGTGCCATCCTTGAGGACGTACTTGTACAGAAGGTCAAAAACATGCTGCGGATGGGTTATTCGCATTCATTCGCATTCAAGCTGCTGGGTGCTGAATTTCAATTGTTCTTCCTTGATTTTCCTTGGCATACGCGTCCAGAACTACGTCGTTTAACCCTCCACATGCACATATTGCATATACTTGCGCAAGTGCATGAGTATTTGAGTATGTAAACTCTAGGTAGCTTGATAGAAAGGTTCGAGGAAATGCCCATAGAAATTCATAGTTACTGTTATGCAAAATTGAGTTCGGAAGGTTCCAGGGTTGGGTTCCGAGGGGTTCCGCTACGGATGTTCTGGTGTAACTGGAACTTGCGTTCCACTACAAACTGCTGACCCAAAAATTCCTCACAACACATTCAGAGATTCTCACATGTGCATTTTGTAGTAATTCACCCCGGGGTTCCCAGGGGATGTTGCGGTTGCATTTTTGAGTGGAACAAGAAATCAAGCATCAGTTTGTAGTAAAATTTTTGCTCATTATGCGCAGTCTGTAGTAAGTTTGCTTGTGTCCAGGCTGCAGTTTGTAGTTGAAAGTGATGCCAAGTGTTTTTTTGCTACAAATTTCTCTTTCACCACTCCACCAGGGTAATTCACAGGAGGATAATTGACCAAGTTAAACCAGCATGCATTTAACTACAATTCTTTTAGGCACAGATCGTTTTAAACCTCTGCCCTGACGAAGTCGGAAGTGGCGTCATGCCCATTTCGTTGGAACCTGGCCTTTTGGCTCCCCATTTTGGACCTGGTCAGTCCAGGCCTGAAGGTTTTTTAGCCCATGTGGTCGTGCAGACCCTGGTAACTGTGGAACTTCCTTTTGTTTTTCCCAGGACCAGGGTCTGGAGCGCGATGCCCTCCAGTCCCAAGCAGCAGCAGGGGGTATGATAAACCCAGGGACGCTCAGTTCCTTTGCAAACATCATGGTTCGCGATTCCAACTTAACAAAAATTTTGTGTTCTTTAGGGCGTTGATTGTTTGTTTTTGACCCTGTTCAAAATTAGCGTTTGCATCGGCCGATTCCCGCCGCTTTGTCAGCCGAACCCACGCGTCAGCCTTCAAGGCTTGAATCCCACCCGGAACAAATGTAAAGACAATCGAGCTCATGGCGCTTGATCTTCATGGTTACTCAGGAAATGCATGGATGGGCAGTTAAGCACCTTAGCCCAACGTTTGGTTCATCCCTCATCGCCAGTTCTGCTTACCAAAAACGGCCCACCTAGAGTTGTCATTTATCCAAGAAATTCAGTGAAGCAACCACTGTGGACCTTACCCATTTAAAGTTTGTAAATAGGTCGAAGACAAGACGCCCCCGATTCCTCTAATCATCCGCTTTGCTTGATGAAATTGTTCAACTCCAGCTATCCTGAGGGAAACTTCGCAAGGAACCAGCTACTGGATGGTTCGATTGGTGGTTCGTCCCTATACCCACGTATGACGAACGATTTGCACGTCAGTACCGCTACGAGCCTCCATCAAAGTTTCCCCTGACTTTGCCCTTCGCCGGCATACTTCGCCGTTTTTCGAATCCTTACACACATGCTCAAACTCAAATTTCTCCTCATTGATCGGTCGGTTGCCGGTGACTGCTGTCCAAGGAGCCGCTTCCGCGTCCAGAAAAAGGTGCGGTGGACCAGTGTTTGGACGGGTTAGTTAGATTCGTTTCAATGACCAATATAAAGCCTTAAATTTCAATTTTTTTTGTGGATTGGCAAAAGTAATATGTGGGGTCCGTTCAAGAACCCGTTACCATCGGAGCAGGATGAAATGAGCGAAAACATCTAACGATGATGATTTTAACAATTAGATTAAGTAGCGGGCTCCCAGTTAACAACGCTGGTTCCCAACGTTAGTGCTGGGTTTGCGGTAGCTCCGCGCAAACACCTAGCATCATGATGATATTGTTGACAACGATGACGATGATGATGATGATGATGATGATGATGATGATGGTGGTGATGCTGATGATGATGATGATGATGATAATGTTGACAACGATGATGATGATGATGATGATGATGATGTTGATGATGATGATGATGATGTTGAGTTTGATTTGCAATGCTCAATGCGTGTTTCTGTTCTGTCTCCGGGACTTCTGTTGTGTTCATGCAACTTGTCCGGGCGCCAAAATTTGTCTCCAAAATCCGTGCTAGCTCCGCGCTAGCTCCGCGCTAGCAACGCGCAAGCCAAGGGGTTCAGAAGAACCCCCTTGTCCCTGAGGATCCCTCGGAACGACGTTTTTTTCACATTTTCATTTTGTTGTTTGGCCCACTTTCCCCGGAAATTAAAGTTGGTGCCGGTAGTGCGGGGAAGGGAACACGGCACGGTCAATCTTTCTCCTATGCTTGAACGCTCGAATTGTCAGCGCAAGTTCTCGCAGTTCATCGTCCTCCGAAGCCGGGTTTTGGACCAAAGTAGGTAAAACCATTTTGAAAAACCTCCATATGCATTTGGGTCCCCTGCACCTGTGCATAGCTGTGCTTCGGTAAGTCCTGGGGACCTATGATCAACCAATGGTAGCGTCGAACCCCGTTTGCATTGCGTTTCTGCGATTGGCATGTGTGAAACTGGAACATAACATTCCGTACGTCAAACATACATTTTCGCTGGACATGTTTGTGCGGGAGCTCCAAGTTCAAGATTCTAGCCGTGTCAACTTAAATTGTAGGCCCTAATGTTTTGAAAAAAATTAACGCACAGGTATTTTTTTCGTTAATTTTTCCGGTTATTTTTTTTCTCGATTATGCTGGTGGTATTTGGAGACGGGGGGACCCTTGACAAGCTGTGGCTATCGCTCTCGATTATTTTAAAACCGATCGTTAAGAATGACCGGACCAAACAGCAATGGCATTCAGAACTTAATGAATTTTTGAACGAATTTTTGTCGATTAATGTGCCAAGTTGCAAGTTGAAAATTTGGTAATGTTTTGGAAACGCAATAATATAGAATTGCGTTGAAAAAAGTTAATTATTGTCGTTGTGCGTCGAGAGGCTTGTCGAAGGTGAAGGTTGTTGTGGGGAAACTTTTCGGGAGTGTATATATGTGTAATAATATTTGTACATAGGCATTCACAAATATATAGTCAAAAACAAAGCATGCAGCTTGCGGGCGGTTCTTTTCCAAGGCCTGCGTGCTCTCCATGCCCGCGTTTCAAAAAGAAGGGATGCTGATATTAAAACCGCAAGGTACCTCGCAACCCAAACATCTATATATGGTAATTTTTTAAAATGCACATCATGATGGCCAAGCGTCAACAACAATTTATTTCTTGACACAACAAACATATATGAACGCATGACAGCTTCGTTTGAACATTTGACGCACGTTACTCAATATGATTGTTTGGGTCATAAACTCCCCAAACTCTCAACACTGTTTCTCTTTTGTCCTTCTCTATTTTTTTCCTTCTCTCGCTCTCTCTCTTTCTCTCTCTCCAGCAATGCCTCTCGAACCCTCTGCCTTGACTTGGCTCTGTGAATCAACAACGTATCATCCAGAGCTTGCGAACAAATCTTCAGCCCACCACATTCGTATCAAACACAAAATTTGGAAAAAAAACAACCTTAGCAAGAGGTTACACAGGAAGATGCGCGGCAAACAACAGCGACAAAAACAACAATACACATTCGAACGGACAGCAAACGTTCCAGGCCACCTTTCAGTGCCAGTTGCAACTTGCCGAAAGGCAAACAGTTCCTTGCCCTCATCGGTCTTGATCACATACACATCACCGGCCTCATTCGCTGCCGGCATCCATCAGCTCTTTGGAAACCATTACTTGCAGATTTGCAGACACCGGAATCACAGGTTGCATTTTCAGGTTGCATTTCAATTCGTCATTTTCCCCCGATCCATTAAGGTTAGGAGATGCAGCTAAATCTGTGTCTCTCCCTGCTAGGATTTGCCGACTGCGATTTGTCGTCTACGTTGGCGAAAACCCTTAGGAACAACACAGTTGCTGCATAAACGAGTTCTTTGTCCACCCAAGGGAGGCCAACAAAAGTAGTGTACATGAAACAACCCAGGACCATGGCATTCTTTTAACGCACGGAGAAGTGCACTTGGATCTCAAACCTGTTTGCCAGAGTTTATTTGAGTAGTTTATACGTGCTCACCACCTGAAGAGAGAGTGGTCAACCTTGCACGTTTTCCAAGTCATGTGGCATCTCTGAAATGTTGGAGGCGAAGGTTCACATTTCAAGTAATGCGACATCTCCGTAATGTTGAAGGCAACACGCTCACATTCCAAGTCATGCCACATTGTGAAATTCTGAATACCAAAAGGTCCACACTTCAAGTCATGCGACATCTCTGACGTTGGATGCAAATAAAATGGTTCAGTCTTTGAAGCGCAAGCAGTCTTCAGGATCCAGGATTCAGTATTCAGATTCAAGACTCAGGACATTTCAGGACTCCGGATTCAGGATTCAATTTGCCTAATCAGACAGGACGCCAGCTTCCATAGCTCTTCGGAAAGACATTTCCACAAAATGTTTTTCAACTGTGAGATAGTGCCGAAAGAACGCCAATCCAGACCTGCCGGTTTACCAACCAGAGTATGCAAAAAAAGAAAGGGAGAACAAGAGAGAGAAAAAAAAGACAAATGTTCACAAAGTCGTGAGAACTAAGTTCTGGATAGTTGTGGGATGTTGTGGATCGTATTTGGTTTTATTTGCTCACCAACCGGATCACTTTAAGTTTTGGCACCCATTGGACTAACTAGAATAAAGATAGTTGTGGATGTTGTTCGGCAACGTTGGGAGATGATTTCCAGCGCGGCTGAGACATTTTGAAGTTTTGGACCTTCCAAACTGGTTGTCATTCATGCAACGTGCTGCCTGCAGTTCCACGTGTGAAAACTTCGTGAGAATATTTGGAGGCATATTGAACATAGCAAGAAGGATTCACAGCCAACCTGGCCAACTTAGGTTAAAAAATCAATCAAGAAAGGAAACAAATAGAAAAAGAAAAAGAAAAGGAGGG
>VSDK01014227.1:292556-315044 GCA_009767595.1 Symbiodinium kawagutii
GGGAAAGAGGAAGAAGAGAGCATAAAGGCAGACAAAAACAAGAGAAAAGAGGAAAAAAGGGAATGATGGACGGAGAGCAGGAGAAAGAGAGAGAGAAAGAGAGAGAAAAAAGAGAGAGAGAGAGAGGAAGATGGAGAAAGAGTCAAAGAGAGAGAGAGAGAGAGAGAGATAGAGAGAGAGCGAGAGAGAGAAAGAAAGAAAGAAAGAAAGAAAGAAAGAAAGAAAGAAAGAAAGAAAGAAAGAAAGAAAGAAAGAAAAAAATGTAAAGTGGGAAAGCGAGAACAGGAGAAAGTATAAAATTAACATAAAGAGAGATCAGGATGATGCTAAGCAATAGCAAGATATGGAAAGAGAGAGAGAGAGACAGAGCGCGCGAGAGAGAAGAACATGGAGCCGAAAAAGTATCAGCGCCGGGGTAGCTATCAACAGGCATGAATTGAAACCGAATATCGCATACATCTCCCACTCAAACGAAGAAGGCAGAAATGCACACCCCAAGTATCCCCAAGTTCTGTTCGGATAGACTTAACCAAATGTTCTGTTCAAATGCATTGCTGGTTTCTTTGCGTCCCGAGGACAGGCAGGGGAGTGCACATGCTGAGTATGCAGTGCTGTTATCATCGTGAAGTGTGATCAAGGACGCTGCAACATCAAGACCAACATGACATTCATGAAATCATATCAATGTAATGATGTCCACAAGGTCAAGAATTGCTAGTATGTCATGCCTACGTTTGAGAAGAACAGAGGCCGCCCTTGCACAACATTTCGTATTGACATCGGCACCGCTTTGGCGCCACCCCCCTTGGCAATGCCGAGACCAACTCGCCTTCCACCAAAAGGCTGAGGGGGGGGCATGAGGCATCGGGCATTTGCTGCACAAACACATCGAAAACATACGAATATGAATGAATATGATGAAATATATTGAAATATCGAAATATGTTGAAACATTGGTTTCTTGGAACCGAACTCCGTTTCGCAGACGGTGACTGACCAAGGCCGGCTTTCAGCTTCTGGGCAGTACTTACCTAAAAGCGGCGGATGCATCGCTACGTTTCGTTCGGGCTGTCCTTGCCCCCATCCCAGGGCAACCAAATGGATGCCGTACTGCAAGCCATGCCCCTTGTTTGCAGAAGTGGGTGACATATGGTGGCATATTAAGGTCTTTGCAGTCTTCACTTCTCTTTCATTTGCACCAAAGCATGGTGGATGTTGTTGGATTGAGTTGTCAGTCTGACAAAGCAGGCACACGTCCTGCTTTAGGCAAAGCAGGGCAACAAAAACACTTGAGGCAGGAATTCTGATCTGATTCGGTGGTGTATTGCTGGTGGTTTCCCTAGTAGTTAATTACTAACAAATGGTTGGCTGATTGATATTTTTCATGGGGGTTGAGACCACCAAGCAGTTGTCCTGTGCATTCAATTTCTCATTTGGTCCTTTTGTTTTGCCCAGCCTCTTGAGCCTCTTAGGTATGAAGACAGGTGATCCGTCCCTGAAAGCTGTGAAGCATCCCCGGTTTGGAAAGATCCTGATTGCCACCCGAGACCTTCCAAAAGGATACTATGCGGCATGGTGGGGAAAACTCTGCAAAAAGAAGCAGGTCCCTTACAAACGAATGGAATGGGCTTTGGAGACCGGCAAGGGCATGGTCGATGCCGTGCCGTACAAGGGTTCTTTGCTGAAATTCTGTGCTTGTCCAGGCAGGACGTGGCAAGTTGAGACAGCTCAAGAGCATTCAAGTGCTCCGGTAGTCGTTAAGCAAGTGACAGTGAGGATAGGTGAGGATGGTTTTTCCTCATGTTGGTATATGTCGGCATCACTAGCACGCTGCCACTCGCGCCATTTGTGAAGGTCCAAGTGAGGTGCCCACGATCGACTTTGCGCCAAACAGTGTTCCTGTCTGAGATCTGCGTTTGCCCGGGTTCAATGGCATTTCTTTCCGGGTGCTTACTTGAAAACTCACTGCCCAGGATGTTTTGCTGAAGAGTGGCGAGAAGTTGGCGGCAGTCGTCTTCCGAACTCTGCGACCGGTTCCTCGAAATTGGCAGGCGAAGAACTCAGGGAGTGGATGGACATAGACGCGCACAATCATCACTATGATACGCAAGAAAACACAGACTGAAAAACTGGAACATATAAAGATATTTCAAGATGTTAAAGACAAGGGGTGCGTGGCATTTATCATGAGCAGATATGAGGAGCATTGCTCGAGCAGTGTGCCTGTTGGACTCCAAAGTGCTGCAGGTAGATATGATGTACAACAAAGACGAGAAAAGCACAGATGAGTTCTTCAACGAGCGAGGGCTCACCCGTGGAGATGTTGGAACAAAAAAGTACCCTGTGCCTTGGATGACAGTGGAACACTTGATTTCTTTTGCGACAGTGGAAGTGATATTGTTGAAAGGCAAACACCTCATTTGTCCTCATTTCCATTTCCAACCTAGGCGGAGCGAAAAAAGAAAGCTGGACCACCTCCCTGGAAGAAACCCAAGCGTGCCGTGATCATGAAAAAGACCAAAGCTGGAAAGAAAAAAAACTGAACAACTCGTCGCACTCTTGAGTCGAAATAGTTTTGGAATCACAGAGGCTTGGTTTCAATATTTTTTGATTCGATTCTGAGTTGCCCTCCTGTTTGACAACTGCACAATGAAACCAGGCAGTTACATGATGTTTCCCAAAATTTTGTGTACTTCCCAGCCGGGGGAAGGCTGGGACTAGCCGCATCCCCGCGGGTTTGCAATGTGGCTGACTAGTTACTGTACTCGAGCTGAAACTGTCGCACCTGTCGGATTCAACAGCGTGTAATTTGGACAAGTCTCAGATGTCTCAGACACACTGCGTTGAGGGGATGTGTCAGACTCTTGTTTCTGACGACTCTCTTGTGACCGCTGCTCTTGATGAAAAAGGATAGCTCAGAAGGGATCGAAGGCGGTCATGGTTGCATGTGGTTACTGTGTCGGAGACCTGTGGGAAAAATTGGGAAAAGATGCCCTGATGGTCAACCAATCAGCCATGTATTTTTTGTAGAATTAATCATTGGCAGTCATAGCTATGAGACTGTGATGGTTGCTTGGCTCAAGTGCTTCGGCCATCAAATCACAAGAATCCGCGTTTGCAAAATCACAACTCTTCGTCGGGTGCCATGGCCATGATGGTTTTGGCACTCTTGCTGCCCAGTGTTTGCGTTCACGCTCTCCGGGAGACTCATGGCTTGGTGGAGCAGCAGGACAGCAGTTTCTGGACGCATTGTCGTTCCTCCAAGTGCACTGGTGTCACCTATGATGGCCGCAAAGGGTCAAGGGACTTGGGAGGGGTCCTCCAATTCCAAGACTGCGAGGTGAATGAGAGCAACCCTTTCTACACAGCCAACGGTCGCATGTGCGAGGAGACGTGCAAGGTCGTCCACTCCGGCGAGTCCCACACAGTCGAAGTTGAGCGGAAAAGTGGAAGGGGCAACCAGTCTTGCAGCGCAGTGGCCGGATTTGAGGATCTTTGTCAAGATGTTTGTTGCAAGGCTAAGTGCAATGGCGAAAGCTATGAACTCAGAGCCAACTGGACAGGCAAATATCAGTTCCAAGACTGTCAACTCAAGGGGGATGTGTCCCTTGAAGGCTCGGGAACAATGTGCGTTGAAACTTGCACCGTCCTCCATTCCAAGAGTCCCCAAGAAGTGGAAGTCACAAGGGAGAGCGGGCCAGGACAACCGCACTGTGCATTGAAGAATCCGGGCCTACAGGAGATTGCTGCGGACTTCGTGCAGCAGCTGGAGAAAGAGGCTCTGCAGCTCTCAACTGGCGAGTATGGATCCCTGACCATGATGAGGGCATGGAAAATCAAGAGTTTCCTCAGTGCAGTTCGCGAAGATGTCCTCCGCCCAGAGATGGCAGCTGCTGGTGGATATGGATACAGCCGGGAGATCCCGAAGGAGGCCCAGAGTGTGGCCATCATCGGGGATCTTCACGGTCAGCTCTTCAACCTCATCGCTTACTTGCGCTCAATCAAGGAGAAGTACACGGACAAAGGTTTCAGCAGTCTCCCTGGATCGTCCTTGCTCTTCTGTGACCCGCGCATGAAGTATGTCTTCATGGGTGACTACGTTGATCGAGGCGAGAGGGGAGTCGAACTGCTGATGCTTCTGCTGGCATACAAGGCACGCTGCCCACAAAGCCTGATCGTTCTGCAGGGCAACCATGAGAGCCTGACGATGTGGAGACACTATGGTTTTTCCAAGGAACTGAAGTACAAATTCAAAGGAGAGATTGATGAGGATTTGGTTGCCCATGTGACCCAACTTCTTCCCTATGTCGCCGTCCTTCCTGGACATTGGATGGCCACCCATGGTGGCATCAGCCCTTCTTTTGTCGAGGCATGTAGCAATAAAAATGGCCGCTTCGAAGGGTGTCTTCATCGGCAAATTGGTGCCAGCATGGTGTGGGCTGATCCACACGAAGGAGATGGTTTCATTGCCTCTCGCCGAGACCCAGGCTTGTACGACTTCGGCATGGACGTTGTGAAAGACTTTCTGAAATCCAATGGCCTCAGAAGTATTTTCCGCGGGCATGAGCAAGTCCGAACAGGTTTCACTGTTCTCAAAAGGAATGGATATTCAGTGAACACCGTTTTCTCTGCCGCGGACTACGTAGGTCTATTTTGCCCCGACGGCCGGCTGCCTCCATTTGACAGAGAGATGTTCTTTTATGCTGGGGAGGGAAATGACGGTGCTATCTTCCTGCAAGATGTTGTTGGCAATCGCGTTTCCTCGGGGCCCTTTTTGATGTCGGGATCTAGAGCAAGAGCTATTGCAAGAGAGTTCACCGGCGCTACGTGCGGAGGCAGAGGATTGATTGAAACCTCTGAGACCAGTCTTGAAAGCTTCATCGAGGAGAATCATAAGCGCCTGGATCACCGGAACTCCTCATGTCGCTTAGATGAAGCGGAGGCAGACGAGTTTGAAGACGAGGTCCGCAAAACCTTGACATCAAGCAGTGATCCGGGATTTGAGGCTCGGAAATTGGTCGATTTAGAGGGAGAAGCGTTGGTCAGTGGCATGCAGGAGAGCTCCTTCATTTGCAAGAGCATGTTGAAAGATCACCTGACCTTAAAAGTGTATAAAGAACTTCAGGGTGCTGATGTCAAAGTCTTGAAAAATGACATCAAGATCAGGAGAAATGAACTCTTGAGCGAAAGCACTGATGCAGAGGCGTAGCCGCAGCCGCAGTGCACCCCTGTTTGGATCTCGGATCGACCGCAAGGCATCCGGACAAAAATTATGCCGATATGGTCATGTGGTCAATTCTGGTGCAGTAAATTGCAGTCAACAAGGCTAGCCATCATGGGGGATGAATATTGATAAAGAATGGTAGGTAAATGGCCGCGGCTACTCGCAGGTCAACACTACAAATAACACGCAGAGGGAGAGCGTGCGTATATACACCACCAGTTGGGTCATGTCCATACAGGCTGGGCAGCAAAACTTCAATTTGTACGGCTCATTGATCGGTTGGGCTCAAGATTCAGGTTTGCTTCAGGATGCTTCGTAAGGCTCTCGAGTTGCTACGGTGACGCAATGCAAGTGATGCAGCCTTTGCAGCCTGTGCCTGGGGCTTCTTTTGCCACGGGACGAAGGTTTGCGCAGAGGAAGCTTCAAAGCTCCCCAAAGCATGTCCTCAAGACCCTCAAGGAGCAAGAACAAGCGACCCAAGCCCAACTGAATCAACCTGGACATGCGACTGTGGTTGCTGGCTTGTGTGGCTTGAGCTTGTGCTATTCTCGTTTCCTTCGACCGGACAAGTCTGCCCATGCCTTCTCCTCAGACGGCTGAACTGTGAGCACTGTCACACCCTGGGGGCTGAGCCAAGGCCTGCCGCCTTCCAACACTTTCCTGATACGAACTGTTGCCCTTGATTCTGATGTCAGTTTATTGTGCCCTTAATGATGCTGAGGTACCACTAGGATCCATCAGGGCGATTAGGCAACCACAGGTTGTTGGAACAAATTGCCATGAAGTTGCCACTTAATGTTTTTGCTAAAGTACATAGGAATCATTAGGATACATTAGGTACATCCTTGTTGAAAGGACAACTGCAAACGGGCAACCGGCATCCTTTTTGTATTTGAAGGACGTTGGCACTATGTTTGCTCAGGTCCGCCCAAGCTTGAGGAGACATGCCACTGCAGTTGCGTCAGTACTAGACGAAGAAGTGGAGGCACTGTGTGTCTTGATGTGGGCGTGACACTGCGGCTTTCCTGTGTTGCCACATGCTTTGCTGTGAGTTTTGGTGAACTCGCCAGGAAGATTCTGTAAATGTTAGACGGCCCAGTCTCCGGTTGGACAAGGATGATGCAGGCTGGCCGGATGTGGCTGGGTACCAGGGGCCGCTGGAAGCATGACATCAAGATATGCCAAGGAGGGCAGAGAAGTTGGGAACATGGCATAGCATGGCATTTGTTGTGTCTGCCCCTCTCTCCCTTTCTTTCACTCTTGACAACATCGGTCAGAGCAGATGCCAGGCGACATTTTTGGTATTGTGCTAATGATTTGAGATTTGTCAGCTTGAACCGTCAGTACACATGCCAGCGTGTATTTCCAAAACATGCCAGTGCAAGTGTCCAGAGAACATCCACACACTTTCCCCTGTCAAACACATATAATATAATATTACTATATATATATATATCTATCTATCTATTGGAGTACGCCACCGATTGAATGTCACTGCGCATTGAAATGCTTACAGTAGTTGAAATGCTGCGACAGTAGTCCTAGTCCCCTCTCCCTTTCGTCGCTTTCTCGCAAGTTTGCTGATTGATCGGGTAAGTTTGAGTGCTTCGTGCGCAACATCAGCTCACCTGTCAGGCAATCTTCAAAAGTTAATGATCACAACCCCGCTGTTCTATGCCAACGGCTCTCCTCACATTGGATCCATAGCTGAACTAGCAGGGTCCAACATGGTCCAACAATCTGTAACACTTTTCTATCCTGTGGTGTCACAAGATTCTAATCTACTGGGGTGCTTGCATCTCTCAACGCTTGGATTTCTTGAAGTTTGCCCGAGGAAGCGCTTACCCCGCTATCGCAGCGGATGTTATGGCTCGGTATGGGAAGCTGCGAGAAGCAGAAGTTCACTATGTCACTGGCATGGATGAACATGGTGAGAAGATTGCTCAAACTGCGGTTTCTTTGCTGCACTTCGGGCAGTCTAAATCAGTATCACTAGACTCACTAGACTAATTTTAGATACCCAAAAGGTCCGCCTCAAAGGCGACCTTTTTGTAACGAAGGCCAAGTGTGTCATGGAAGAGTGGTCAAACCCCTGTGACATGAGGTGAACTGTGGCAACGGAGGGAACAACGAAGGAAATAGATCAAACATTTCTATTCCACTGTTGATTCAATTTCATTTTGGCTGTCGCTCATATATAGCTATCATACATAAGAACATGCATGTTTTTTTTTTTATACCTGCTAACAAAGAAAAAAGTATCTATCTATCTATCTATCTATCTATCTATCTATCTATCTATCTATCTATCTACAATAGAGATGATCCTGTCCCTGTCCGCGCTCATTCGCAGAGCGAAGATTACGCTTTCAGCGACCAAGTCTCAAGTTTGGTTGCTACCGTGACCTTTCAGGCAGGCCAAGACAAGAGTCCTCAAGAGTTAGTTGATGGGATTGCTACAGAATTTCAGGACAGGCGTTTTTTCCACTCATGTTAAGCTACACTGTTTAGATATATGCAGAAAGCAGATTGCTACAGAATTTCAGGACATGGAATTGTCTTCGCACCTGCACGTGTCATCACCTGTCAATTTATCGCAAAAAAAAAAAAAACTCTCGCCCAGTCGAACCAGTTTGACTCCGCCAGATTCCGCCACCGCAGGATTTATGGGATTTGCTCAAGGTGCAACCAGATCATTTTGCAAGGACAACTCCAGCCAAGCACAAGGAGGGACCAGCATGGAACATGGGTCGAGGATAGTGGGAATTTGGCAACACGACTTGTCGAAAGCATTCGGTTGAGCTGATGGAGCCTTACAATGCATGTAGCCTTTGCATGCCATTGCATGAGCTCATCCCTTCGCATGTAGCCATTGCATGCCACAGGAAATTGTCCACGAGATGTGGCAGCGATGCCTGGACAATGGTGACATCTACAAGCCGCTTCCAACTACGAATCACAAAGCCATTTTTCCATACCCTGTCTATACCCAAAAAAATGCCAAAAACTGCAAAGTGTTCCGTAGTTTGGAGATGTGCAGGGGATGAACTACATTCAACCATGAACATCCATAAGCTACTATGAATCAGCCCTATTTGTGTGGAGCTTTGCCATGATGTGGCACCAGATTGCACAAGCAAGGAAAGACTACACTGGATATTATTGCGTTGGCTGCGAAGCATACCTGGATGATGATGAGATGGACGAAGGGCATGTATGCAAAATACATCAAAAAGAATGCGTTCTGCGCAGTGAAGAGAACTACTTCTTCCGGCTCTCCAAGTATTGGGGGGCAGTTCGCCAACATTTGGAGGAGAATCCGGACTTCATTCTGCCAACCAGCCGCCGCAGCCAAGTTCTCGTGTGGCTGGAAGAAGACAACAAGCGCGACTTTTCGATTTCACGAGCTAGCACTTCCTGGGGAATCCCAGTTCCTGGAGATGATTCACAGGATGGGGCCAAACTAATCTAACAATATCAAACATAGAACCTCCAATAGTCTTGACATAAGTTTTGACAGGACAGTGTTGTCATTTTATTTGCCTTTGTATTTTTCTTTGTTTAGTCGCGTCAAAGCTCTTATGCACTTTGTTTGAAATATAAGGTTATGCTATTTAATATATTTGTTTGTCAGCGATGCGCAGCGGACAGCTGAACATGATGCTTTCTGTTTGTCAGCGATCCCTGTAGGTCATCTACGTTTGGTTTGATGCCCTTCTAGGCTATTTATCTTCATTGCTGCGGCCAGATGACCCAGCTACCTTGGAACAAGTTCTACAGCGCGGATGGCCTGCCGATGTACATGTCATTGGAAAAGACATCATGAGATTCCACGCAATTTATTGGCCAGCGATGCTCATGTCTGCAGGGCTGCCGCTGCCAAAGCATATTTGTACACATGGGTTCTTGACAAAGGACGGCTTGAAGATGGGGAAGTCGCTGGGAAATGTTGTGGAGCCAATCCCCTTGGTGAATGACTTTGGTCCAGATGCAGTTCGCTTTTTCTTCTCCAGTTGTCTCTCGTTTGGGTTAGATGGCGACTTCAGCTACGAAACATTCATCAAGAGAGTCAACAGTATCTTGGACGTTGCAAAAATTTGATCCCATACAGGTCCCACACATCAGAAAACAGTGAAACTGCATGGAACTGTGCCTCCAAGTCTGAAAAAAACATGGGTGCATGGAACTGTGCCTCGCCACACTTTGTAGGTAGCCTTGCCAACGAGCTGGGAAACTTGGTTCATCGAATCTTGACCCTTTTGCGAAAGAACCTGAAGGATCCGGCCTCTCCAATGGATTTCGTTGAAGACAGTGCTGAATTCAACAATCACCCAGCCCGCTGCCTTAGTTTAGACATTGAAGCCAAATTGAGTTCATCAAACTGCGATAAACTGCGCCAAAGTTATCCAAAGTTTGTTTTCTACTTAAAGAGGTTCGATAGGATGCACCAGCTGCCATCCTAAGGTCAGAATAGCAGCAGAAGAAGCTCCAGAAGCAGTTTCGGCTTGCTATGAACAGACCGACATTCCCAAGGCCAAACAAGGGTACTGTAATCATTCCTGTTAAACGTATTTACAAGGTTAATCATTTGCATCGTGAAGTACAGAAGCAGCACCTTTCTTGATTTTTTCTCGCCTGAAGCCTCAAGCATAGACCATGGGGGCACTCGTCCCATCTCGCGCGGGGAAAACAAAGGAACAAATACAGAAGCGAAAGAAACAAACAAAACCAGTATCAATCATAGTTAACCATGATTGAAATAAAGCATTTCTTAAGTAACCATACTTAACCATAGTATATATCAATCATCTTAGTTAGATAAAGCAAGATAAAGAGTTCTTTAAACATGATCTTTTCTGTCAATTTTTCACGCCCAAGTCTCCGAATCGGCAGGCTGTGGCAACGGCTCTGGGCATTGCAACCGTCGCCAACGTTCGAATGAATGAGGCAGGCAGAGTCTGAAATTCACCAACGATGAGGATTTAAGATGATTGGGTATAGGGGATCATAACCAACAGAGAAACAATAGATTTTGGTAGACCAGGGAAATTCCCTTTTCAAATCGATTGAATCTCAAAACGTGGTTTTGAGGTTGAGCCCTGGGCCAAATTAAAGAAGAACAGCAGTGAGGAGGACAAAAAACTGGCATTGCGCGAGCTGCTGGTAATGGCCGAAGGCACATTGGGGATTTGCTCAGACTGACTACCGAATTTGGCTTGCTTTTTGGGTTCATTTGGGTGGCTTAGGGGCTTGTTCTTGAGATAAGTTTCGTCTCAAAGTCCTTCTATGCTGCTGGAGGTGTTCGAATTTGTGCCGTGCTGCTGTCTCCGGTCACACCGGGGCTGAGCTCAAAGATTCTAGCAGAATTCGGTCTTGAAGAAGGCAAGTTTTTTGACAGTTTGCTGAGGAGGTTGGAAACATGGTGAAGCACTACATGTTGCATCATGTTGCTATTTGGATTCATGGCTCAGCTTGCACAGGCCAGCTTTCCTGGAAGGACACTGCTTGGAGATGGGATGTGATCCTTGGACTCAAATCTGATTTCCACTGGGGCGGCACAAATATGGCATTTCCAAGGGCGCTAGATTCATCTCGGGGATCTCCATTTGCTTTTGGCGCTCAGGATTCCCGGCTTAGCAGCCTCCAGCTTAGTTGATTTAGTGCTTGTGCACTATTTTAACGGCAATGCCAACACTGGAAATAGAATTGACTTCGCTGGTTGACTTAGCTGGTTGACTTAGCTGGTTGACTTGTTATGACTTGTGCCTGGCCTTCCTCAGGCGGGGCCAAAGCCAACGCCTGTATTCCAACGCATCGACTTGGAACCCTGGCAGGGCAAATGATTTTCGTCGCTGAGGCTGGCACCATGATGTACCATGAGTATGTTGAAGTGGCGTGTGCATGTGTGTCCTGGACACGTCATGACATGTGCAATTAATCAGGATGATTGATGATGTGTATGAATCCCTGTTTGGGTTCACTCTACTAGATAAACAGTCCGCACTAAATGGTGACATGACGTATCTCCCCTAGTATCAAGGAGAAGGCGTACACGATATTCCGAGAGCAGACATCGCCGAAGATATCCTAGGACACATGGCAGCGATGCCAGTTTTTAACTCTGTACTGCCGTCTCGTAATGCGAGATGAACAAGTGCATCAGTATTTGCACAAACTGCACGTCATTGTAGTTGAAGGCACTTTAGCACAATATTGGATATTATTCGGCTGAATACAATTTATCGATTTACTATGTACTGAAACTCATTTTCCGCAGAAGAATCCAATTATATTTCTTGCATTGTTTGGCAAACGTGCGCAGCAAATGTTAAAGGCAAAGCCAGGTATGATGAACGCAGTGCGTAATGCGATCCGCTGAGTGCTGCAGAGTTTCAATTTGCTGTAGTGTATGAAATCCCACCATTGACGTTCACAGCCCAGTTGGAATTGGGTGAGCCAGGGGGGAACCGAACCCTGTCACAATCCCTTCCTTCACCTTGAGTGAAGGGCCTGGAATCTGTGCAGGGTGTGTGTGGATGCTCGTCATTGTAGGAAGGTTGGTGGCCTCAGTAACAGCATGGTAGGTATCAGCTGCTAGCAGGTAATGAATTAGTCGTCAGTCTGACAAGGAGATTGGTCCAACTTCCACAACTTTCAGTGATGGATGTCTTGGCTCAAAATCATTGTCAAGCATCGTTAGCAAGTGCTTCACGAACCTCAGCTGACAAGCCATAGCTTGACTCAACATCATGATTTTTGGGTGGTTTGTGATGTATTCAACTGCGCACTGGACAGAATCCTAGTGGTACTCAGTCATGTTGAGGGGATTTACATGGATTTACACTCTGGCGCTTCTGACCGTTGCGCAGTGTTTGTGGGTAAGAATGCGGAAGGGTGTCTATAACTAAATCCTGGCGGGGACTAAGATGAGCGAAGGAGCCAGGGATGGGTAGCAGCCATCAGCAAGAGAACAAGGACACCATTCATTCAGCATGACGGCAATGCCCGACAACAGTAGCCAAGCAGAAAACAGCTTAATGCAGATCTGGCCCCACAGCATCCCACAGCACATACCACCTCAGCGCTCCAAAAAAGCATCATGAGGCAACTTTTGGCTTGGAATATTAGGATGCCTGGGCATTTCAAACCTAAGATGTTTGAACACCTCGGCAATGTTTTCGTCGTGTATGGATCTTCAATCCCCCAAAACTCATTTCATGGTGGATGTAGAGCCGGGCTCAGGTTTGTCAAGAAGCAATTTTCAGATTTTGACTTGGTTGATTTGGATTGTGAGACCTTAGCTTGCTAGGCCAAGAGGCATCCAAAGGCACTTTCTGCAACAATGATGTGCTCTTAGAACTGGGATATGTATGGAAGGGGGCAGTCCTTCCTACCTTTCCTTGCAACTAGGATATCGATTGGACTTAGGGGAAAATCGTATAATATATTTGATGGGTGGCATGATGCAAACGACGCGTTCTTTTGCTGCGTGCCAGGCCAAAAACTCTGGCTTAAAGATTTTCGCGGCACAGGCGCATTGTTGCTTCAGAAGTGATGCAAAAAGTGTGTGCGTGTGCATGACTCGGGACCCCTGACATTGGCTAATTACAGCAGTACTCTTGCGATGCCTCTATCACTTTAGAGTTTGAGGGCTTGAGCTTGGGGCATTTGAAGAGAACGATGCAGCGATTCAACTTGAAGTTGAAACATGCTGAAGCGGCATGTTGTGTCATGTGATGTGTTGATCTGCCTGTAGCCTCCTGTAGCAATGCCTTGACGATTTACCGATGCCAATGCTGACCGCAGCTGTTTATTCTATGAAGAGTAGAAGAGTAGAAGTTCCTTAACGAGGGTCAAGGGCGCCGAGCTCAAGACGGATTTTGAGCCCAAACTCACAGCCCAAGTGCAAACCAAACCCAACCACAAACTTGATTTCCAGATGCTTCCAGATGCTTTCAGCTTTCGCTTTGCAAAGTCCCAAATGCTCCCAAGGATTGCCACCATGGCTGCCTCCGCAGCTGTGGCGAAAGGCCCACGCTTGACACTTTCCTCGTTTTTGACCGCTCTGTGCCTTAGCCAAATGCTTGCGACCCTCTCTGGGTTGACACATGCGAGTGGCCCAAATCAATGCCTCCGCTGCAGTTTGCCATTTTTGCCATTTGTTTTTGGTGAATTTTCTTGGTGAGCAAGGTTGAGAAGCATGAAGTCCAACACTATTTGGGCAATGCTCGCAGGGGGTGCAGTTGCTATTCTATTTAGGTATCTTCAGGAGCGCGGGGCAGAAAAGACCCATGAAGACTTCAAGATATGACTACCTGTTTAAAACATCCGCAGTGCCAAAGCATCTGAGAATTCCATGGAAATCATTTGAGAAATGCAGAGAAATCACAGAGAAATCCGTAGAAACCCAATGATTTGTGAAATCCATAGAATCCATAGAAACCATTAGAAACCATTAGAAACCATTAGAAACCCATAGAAAATTCCAGATTTTGCTTCCGGCTGCAGGATTTGATTCGGCGGTTTCAACAGCAGGAGGCCGAGTCACTTTGGCGAAGGCATGTGGACCTCAGCGTGGTGCAGGCCGGTCAGGAGGCAGATCCATCAGCATCCCAGGATCTTGCAATGGATGTGGTGACCAAGCCACAGCTTAGGCATCATGAAGAAAGAAGGTTGTGAATTATTAGTGATTCATATGGTGAAATACAGTGGTTTCTTAAAATCGGGGTGCCCCGAAAGTGGAGTGTTCATTACTAAAAATGGTCGATGAAGGATGATTTGGGGCTCCTCACACTTTGAGAACCCCCTAAATATCTCGAAGTATCTCGAAGTAATTTGACATCATCAAACATTGATTTGGCTGAAGTGTCATGACCTATGCCAATTCAGTCGCTGGGTTTTGCTGGTCTCAGGCCGTCCTCCTCACTACGGAGCACCTCAAGTCCTTGGGTCGTGTGGAGAAGCGGACTCTGTTTGTGAAACCCATCGCCGAGGTCTTCCGCAACGAGTTTCTGCTCGCCAATGTGTTGCGAACCGCCGAGACAGCTGTTGTGAAGAACGAGCCATTTCTCGCCACTCAGCTTTCTCAAGAAGATAAGTGGCATGTGCTCACAACTTGCAGCAACCACATCAGCTCGTGCTTCGCACCATATCACGTTTTCTTTAACGAAGCTCGGAGAGTCGAGTCCTACTACCAGTCCGCATGGTATGTGTTCACACTTACGTGTGCACAGACAGAAGCTTCGGGGAGATGGTTCATCACTCCCTTGAAGCCAGTTGGGAAGGATGATATCGGCATGTTGCGGATACGAATTGTGATGATGAACGAGCAAGAGCTTCGTGAAATCGCATCAGGAGCGGAAACTGGTGTTTATATGTGCTTATTGTGCTTATACCAATACAAGCCTTATATTGTTTGAAAGCGTTTTGATAGAGAATTTTGGCATTCTGCAATCTCTTGACTATCTAAATTGTTTTTCCTTTTCAGCGCAGCACTGCTTGTTGATTCGGCACACCTGATGGAGACATTCTGCGAGCAGTCCAATGGCCTCCATGCAAAATGATATTAAAGAACAGAGTAAACAGAGTAAACATACCAAACTTACTTAGTCAAGTAAGCAGAGTAAACATACCAAACTTACTTAAATAGATTTAAAAAAACTTGACGAAGTAACTCCGTCTTGGTGGCATTGGCAGGAGCCATCGAGCCTCCGAGCTTCGGTTTCTTCAATGGACGACACGAGAGTCGATGGAACACGTGTCAGCGATTTGCCGAATTGTTTGAAAGGCAGCTTACAAAAGTCAGCGGCACCAACGATGTTGGAGATGCAGAGTGGGGCCCAAATCTATGTGGCAGATTGTCCGCAACAAACAAGAAAAAACATGATAGCAATCCTCTTCTTTCCGCCATGGCTGATCCCAATGCCTCACCAAACCCTGCGGAGGAGAATTGTATCTTGAGAATTCATGTTCCATTTCCTGCTGGACGAAGCCAAATGGAGAAATCAGAGTCACAGAGACGCTTAGAAGAATGCGTCTCCAAGGATGTGGTGCTCTTTGAGTGAGGACGGTTGAGGATGACACGCACGATATGGTCGCCAGGAGTTCTGAAGCAATGTCCAGAAGTGCTGATTGGCCTCAGCTGAGCGGCTGAGCAACTTTGTATAGAGACCCATGTCCTGTTCCAGGTGAGAAAAGTTGAAAAAGGAGTCAACATGTTCCTGATCTGTTCCTGCTAGTTTCAAGCAACAACACGTGACACCTGTGGCAATAGATGGCATGATCATGCATGATCATCACCGCTCTTTTTGGTACGTTCTCGGTATCCTTCGCAGGATGCAAGTTGTGGCCTTGCGAGTTTTGCTCATGGCTCAAAGCAGCATGTCGACACAGAAGGTGTCAGCGCACGGGGGCGTTCCCGTGCCGGCTTGCATCGCTTGCCGGCCTTCGGAGTGGAGCCGCAGGCCGCCAAGGCAAGCAGAAAGTCACGCGCTGGTTGTAGGCAAACGGCTGTGAAGCAAAGCTTTGGTATGACCGCCATTGGCCGCCCTTCCCGCTCAGGCTTTCTGGCCTTTCAGTGCCACGCAGTACATCCAGATTTCTTCAGGACAGAAACTGCCATGGAAGTATTGGAAGTGCAAGATTGGCATTGATCGATGTGGCAAGAAAAGGCACGGAACTAGATGCAAGAAGATGCAAGTCGATGCAAGTAGTGCACCATACAATCTAATTCCCGTAATTCAGTGGCAATAAATCGGTTCCAGCAAAGAACCTGTAGCAGCCAGGAGCAAAAATCGGTTCCATGCAGTTCCATACAAACTCCTTTCGAATCCCATGGGACTTCGCTGAATCCTTGGGATGGCGGTGGAGAGAAATCCCATGGAACAGCATGGACCAGTCATTGCAGAGAAATGGTAGCCAGGACCATGGCCTGGCTTCAGCCAGTGTGGTGCTGATTTGCAGTGCGAGGTTGGGGACGGGTGCCGTTTCTGTTGTGCTTCTGTTTCTTTTGCATCTTTGCCGCTGATCTTCTTTCGTAGGAAAGATATGATATGGCTAAAATGCATTGCTCTCATTGAGACTGGATAGAACTAGCAAGACCCTATTCATTCTCAATTGCTTTGTTTGTGAGGGTGCCCCGCATCCAGATGACTCTGATGACCCTCATAATGTTTCATCATCATCAATCTTCAATCATCCTTCTCCTTGCAACTGAACCTGCCGAAACAGCAATTTGCCGCAACCATTCCGCTGGAGGCTCACCTCCAGAAGGCACGGCAACAGAAAGAAAACCTTTGAAGGCCACTGTCCCAGTGAGGAGCACAAGTCACAAGGAATGTGAAGCCTGAATTGATGGAGGGGTGTTGATCATTTAGGAGTGGGTTCCCATGAAGACGGTCCACCAATGTCAACGTCACCAAATCGATGATGCATTGGTTTACTGTTCAAATGCTGGCATTGACACCGGACATCACCAAGGCGCAATCGGAAAGCTCACTGGTCAAAGGCCCACTAGCGAGTTTCAGGTGCGTCGCCACAACATGCTTCTCTGTATGCAACAGCCTTCAAAAGACCAGGGTCAGATGGGGGAAGTGTACGGAAGTGGCATACTGTCAGGTTGGAGCAGTGACCCGCCGCGCAGAGGATGAAGATGATGTGGCGCTGTGATGTTTGTCAGGGTCCAATCGAAGGAGCATTTCATTAGACGAAATGATATTTTTACCTGAATGAATTAATCTTAACTTTTCATGGTCTATAATTAGAATTGATTATTCTATTAACTTATTAACTTAACTTACACTGATTTCTTTTGCATTTGAGGTCTTTGCTTTGTAGGCTAAGTAACACCTTCCACATGGTGGTGTTACTTTACATTGCCGTGCCAGCTGGTCCGCAACATCATGGCCGTCTCCCCCGACAAAGAGGTGATCTTAAGGAGCGGACGTTCTGAAGAGGAAGAAGAGCAACCCAGTGGCACTTGAGTTTCTTCAAAGCCATGCAGAGGGGTGCAGGATTCTCGGGTCTTGAGATGTGCGGCTGCCGTCTAACCTCTAAGGGATCTTCAGAAATTTGCTCGAGAATGGCTGGAGGAGCAAAACATGGACTACGATCCATCGTTTCATCCTCAGACTTGAGATCCTTCAACAACCCCAAGGTCCCGCATCCAATCAAGAAAGTATGCGTCTTGTCATGCGAAGCTACCAACACAATTTGCATGAATTGGATTCCCAACTAGTTCACACCATGAAGTTATGCTGTGAATGTTGCAGACTTTGCTTGTAAAACTGTTGGGCGTGCGGTTTTGGTGCGAGGAATCTCAAGGTGATTGAGGTCAAGGATCGCACCATGAAAGAAGACCCGGAGAAGAAGTACCGAAATGACAAGACTCTTATGATGGAAACCTATGATCGGGGTGAGATCCAACTCATGGAAAAAACATGCAACTTGGAAGCAGGTCTTTGCTTGGCAGGTGAATGCTGTGCTGGTGTCAGTGATGTGCTTCACTATCCGCGTGGTCTGCAAGGTACAGACTTATTGGCTGTCAAGCCGCATGATGCTGAAGTTTGGCGAATGCGAACACTTGGGCGGCTACGTTTGAAGCGGCTTGGGCATGTTGAAAAAGCACATCAGCAGTTGAAGACCTAAGGCTGTCACATGTAAACAGGATCTCCTGTCCCGCTCACATGGCCCTGCGCAAAATTGGAACAAGAACAACACCCCGGCAAGAGATGGATGTATCATGATATATCATGATATATCCGTGTTTATTTTCCTTTCTTTTGGCCGACCCCAACAGAAAGGACAGCAAACAGGGCTCAGCCATCCTTGTGATCCTTTCAGGTTGTGGGATGCTGCCTTGGAATCAGCTCGGCGGTGGATCGCCTTCGAGCCGCAAGCATTGAACCCTCGCTGCGCTGAAGCCTTCGCACAAGCCGGGAGCCAGGCGCATGGATGCGCATGGCACATGGCAGAAAGCATGGCATCCAGATGATTCCAGATGCATTTCTTGCTTTCTCATTGTCTGGTCAAAGATTAGCATCTAGAACCATATTGACATGGAAAGTTACATGCAATGTCTTGTTCTACGCATCAGGACTCAGAGCAGGTCAAGGAAGCACGTGTTCGTTTCGCACAGCTCTACAAAGAGGTCACGAAAATGGAAGGCCACGTTGTGGCGATGACGGGGCCCTAAGCGTTGTGGCATGGCATGGCACAGGCGGTAGGTGATCCAATCCTGTCAGGAGATGGAATTCGAGACGTCTCCGTTGAACTTCAAGAGTGCGTGTGGCGATGCGACGAGCTGCTGGAGCATCGTAAGGCAGAGGAGAGCAAATCCGAGGCGCTCGATTGCCGTGCGCTTGGGACACCTCAGGGGTCCAGCGTGAAGGTTCTTCATGCTTTGTGAGCAAGGTCATTAGATTGATCAAGTCACACCCAATTGACATTGATGACACTAAAGATCAGTAAAGTGCGACATTTGATGACATTCGCGCAGTTTTGTCCACTGGCGGCAGGTGTGAATCTAGTTTCACTGTGTTGAAGTTGCAGGTTGGCCAACCGTGCAACCTCAGTGCCCGACCTGCTACTGTTCTTACCGGAGCGAGGCTGAAAGATCTGAAAGCTTCCATGTCTTGTGAGAAAGTGCAAAGTACTGATTTAACAGATTTGATGAGCGCAGCTCATGCAGCGCAGGCCGCCTCATTTCTTCTTGCCCAATTTTGCGGACTCAATCGGCCCCGTGAAAGTTGTCCAAGCACAGAGAGAAGAGCTTGGAGGTGGAGCTGCTCATACCAGAAAGCTGGTGGTCACCAAAGACGTTGAGGCTGGCACAGTGGCGGCCTTGTCAAGCAATTGCCACCGAAGTGTCAGAACATTAAAGTCCCGCATTGAGTCGACAATGATGCTTTTCATTCTTCCTGGTCATGTGTTCATGAAATATTATGATGCAAGGGAGTTCTTGCCTGCAGTTGTTTCATTGTCAATGGGAACTTGTTTTTTTGCAATTCATCCACGGCTCATGGCCTTTTGATGCCGGTTCATATTTCGGGCTGTGAAGGCCGGTGATGCTTTGTTTGTCCAAAACGCATTGGCCTTCGCGAGTCTCGACCGGGCACGGGCTTCAGTCTTGGCCAGTCCAGAATTATCTCTTGTTGTGCGAACAGAGTCACCAAGAACATTCTTCAACGGTAAAGATATGTAAAGATGTCATTGATACTTCTTCAAATATCTTCAGATAAATGTTGAGACGTGCATCAGTACCAGGTTTTGGCCCATGCATCATATCATGTTTGTTTGGAAGGCTGAAGACGTCGTCCGCCTGAAGACTTCCCTGGTCACTGCTGCAACGCTGTCAACTTGTCAGCAACATACATTTTTTCACATTAATTCACAGCATCCATGTGTTGGTCCAAGAGTCCTAGAGTTTCAGCGAGTCTGTGCCAGACGGGCATGTTTGATGATTTTTGCTGGTAAGATGGTCGTTTTTGATGATACTGATAGAATCTGATAGAACGATATACAATACACGTGAGGTTTCGCTGTTTGACATGGCATGGACCTTCCATAAGGTCACCAAGACATGCCAAATTGATCGACATCCTCCTGGACCAAAGTGACTGGGATGACTCTATGAGCGACGAAGTCATGGAAACTTTGCGGAATCCCAAGGTGCCTAGGCATGGCCTTTGCATAGCATAGCTTTATATGAGGGTTTCTTGCGCCACAGGGATACCCCCAAGTTATGGTTGGGTTGCTACTGTAAATAGGAATGGACAGTCAGCTGGATGAGAACTGGGGGTACCCCTATGACTTAAGAAACGCCCAGATGAAGCAATGCAATGATATATGACCGTTAACATGTGTATATACATGTGTGTGTGTTTTGGTGCTTAGGCCTATAGCAGGCAATGCTTTCATTCAGTCTTCATTAGCTGACTTTGTTTCGTCATGTCCTTTATCCACCGATTGTAAAAGCTTAACTTAGTTGTTTCTGGTATGTCAACATTGCTTTTTGCGAGCCCACAGGCCGTCAGAAAATCTCCTTGGAGCACAGATCCTGATGAAATGGTGAAGCATTTGCGGGACGCCAAACAGAGAAATGCAAAGAGATGCAAAGAAAACAGTTAAGAAGGGACACTCTTTGCAACGAAGGCAATTGTGAAGACTTTGTGAGTGACCTTCATAGCGACGAGCGAAAACAGGAGTGTGAGAAGCTGGTCCTCCGCACCCAGATTCTGACCGGAAAGAAGTACAGCGGTATTTGGACGCTGCTCGTACCGGTATTGGAGTGACAATAGTTTCGGTTGCCTATCAATCAATCGATCGACAGATTGCAGGCATGTATTGCTGCAATTTTGTCAAGTTGAATCGACAAAGGATTCCTTTACTATGCTAAACACGGGTACATGCTCACAAATCTGCAGACATTTACAATGTGTGCAAATATGTGCATGCGTATTTGCGTTGCAACATCTGAGGCTTCCAGCCATGGCAAGGCACAGCTGCGTACCTTCAGGCTGCTGAGGGAACGCGTTTGGCGTGGCTTCAATTTTGAATTGTGAATAGCTTCAGATTCTATTCAGCTTTAATACGGCCTTACCCATCTTTAATTATCTTTACCTTTTTTTTTCATACTTATAATTTGTGTTTGAAATTATTGAGTTTTTCATTGGATCTTGCGCCATTCGCTGTTGCGTTCACTTCCTGGCGCAGCTACCTACACCATTTGGGGAGACGTCCTTCTGGCTCGGGCATCGAAGCCTCTGAAGGCTGGCGAAGAGGCGTGGGGGGTCACCTAGCCAGTCTCAGTGTCAGAGGGCTGATGGAGTTCCGTGGCAGTCCGTTGGGAGGGCTGTAAATATGTAAACATGTTGAGGTCTACATCTTTCTGCATGTTGTGAGAATCGTGTATCGAACTTCTTGCCATCGAACCCTTGCCTCCTGCATCCTTTGGATCCTTTTGGCTTTGACGAGCTGACTTGGCCCTCTGTCAGGTGACCTTCGGCATGTTTGACCTTTGGTTCCCTTTGGAAATGCGGCAGGAAAAGTTCACCAACACTGGTGAGGGCTTCTGGTGTAGGCAGAATCTGCTGCTTTGCGTTTTGCAGTCATGTCTATGGGTCTAAGTTGTGGCAACCATGCTAGTTACTGTCTCAAATCCTTTGTTTGGGAATGTTTGGGATCTAGTTTCCACAGGGCCATGCTTTGGTGGCATGACCATTATGTGAAACCCGGCATCAGTTGTCGTTTCAGTGACGATGCGCACCTTGCTCGTCAGATGTCCCAGATGTGAAGCTGAAGCCTCCTTCGGTGATCGGGCTGTGCACTGCTTAGCTTGGCACGGCTCGAGGACCCTTGGGCCTCGCTTCGGGGGCCTAGTCAGCAACTGCACTGGCTTCAGGGAGAGCTGTTTGGACCGGATTTGAGGCTTCTGCAGCTGCAGATCTCCAAATCAGGCAGAAACCGACAGCTGTCTTCGCAGACATTGAAGCAGTTGGCGTTATCAAGTGAAGATTGGCTGGTCTGCTGGAAGGTTCGAAAAGCAGCGGAGCAGAACTCAAGCTGTTCTTCAAACTCTGGATCTCAAACTGGAAGAGCGAAAGCAGGTGGACTTGGCAATGTTGGCTGATGTTGGCTGTGTAGATTGTACTGAGGCTAAGGATTTGAGGGCTTGGAAGGGCCACACTGAGCAGGATTTTAAGGTTTCATTCAATTTGAACCGGCGGAAGTGGCATGAAAGCGAGACCTTCATATTTCATGCCCTCAGAAAAGATGTAGTTCATTGTATTTCCACAGCGACAGCGGGAAGCGCGGTGGAAGGCGTTACTGGAAGTGTACGTTAAAGCCATGAAGTATCAAAGGTATCAATTCCCTATGCCAGTGCGCATGTTTGACTTAAGAACTTGCATAGCTTGCAACCCAGGAGTTGCAAAAAGAATACGATTCAATTCGTGCCCGGGCCCCAACTCCGTACATTTTAGAGGCTCCGCAAAGTTGTCGGTGACCGAGGATAACGAGCAACTCAACAAGGAGTATGAAGCAGGAGCAGCAGGGACTTGAGACGGTGCTCGAATGCGCTGCTCGATGTTAATCCCTTCCCCCTATTACTAAACGGTCCCCCCCCCCCCCCCCCCCTACTAAGCACCCCAAGGGGTTTTTTGTATTAGGGGGGGATTTAATATTAGAGGACCCTAATATTAAATTTAAAACACTAATAATAAAAACCATTTGAGCGTTTAATATTTGCCTTTTTAAATTCTTTATTA